>JANJYP010208335.1:0-11901 GCA_024605115.1 Rastrelliger brachysoma
CAGTTAATGTCAGTATCAAGAGGGGAAAGAAGTTTGAAAAACCATTGTCAATAGCTCATCATCAAAGGTTACAACCCTCTAAAATAGCCGTCAACGAGAGCGATGCGGACATGATCGGCCATCCTCCACCGCTCTCTGCCGAGGCCTTGGAAAGTGCACTCCACATTGAACTGCCATTGAACTCCTCACAATTAGTTTGAGGTTTTTTTTTTTTCTCTTTCTTTCCAGCAGAGGCTCTGAGCTGAGAGCTGAGCACTTTTCAGATGAAGGTATCCCTTAGAGATATTTAAACTCCCTACGTGCCGGTGCTGCCTCCGGGAGTGTGGATGGGATGGTTATTAATGCATCATTTACACATGCTTCCTGCTGGCTCCTATTGTGGCTTGGCTTGATTAAAAGGGATATTGCTAAGGAGGCACTTTTTTGCACACTGTGATAGAAAAGAGAGAAGTTACTTTGTTGTGAAGGACTTTTCCTTGTTCTTTTTTTTTTTTTTTTGAAGTATTGCAAGTTTGTGGGCTCCTCGGATCCACTGAAAGATAACATCAGAAGAAGTGTCCTGTATTAAAAACAAACTTACTAGGTGTACTCTATCTTCTAGTTGGATAAGGAAAGAGTGTTGATCCAGGAACTGCACCCAGATTCAATAATTGGGTCTTTATAGAGATGTCAGAAAGTTATGTTATATTTGCGATATTCGAGGATCGAGCAGACAGGACTGCATGTGGTTTATTTACAGGACATGGTACCCTTTTAGCTTAGAATTCATCTTTGCGCCGTGAGCTACACAAATTGCAAAAGTTATGAGAGGACTTTTGCACTTTGTGCAAAAGTCCCCCCCGTTATAAATCTGATCAGAGCTCTGCATTTTAATAAAGTGGAGGATAGTTTTGCAATGAAACTGATTAGCAGACAACAACATTTTTAAAGTAAGCTTAGGTGATCATTTTATCTATCATTACTTTAAAAAAAAATGCTAACATCACTTGAGTGCTTTGAACCTCTGTTGTCTGTTGATGTTTTCGGACACACACGGGTCATTTCTCACAATCAGCAAGAGCTAATTTTGTGCAGTCTGAATTAGCATTATTACTGCTAGCGGCTGCCATTTCTCATTGGAAATGTATGCGTCATAGTAGTTTGTTAGTCTATCAAAAATGTTGAGCATATTAAAAATGTTTTCAAAATGCAAATTGCGCCACATTCAAATTTACCTCTTATTTTAATAGTTTCCAGGCAATTGCTTTATTTTCTATCATGCTGCTGAGTGCTATGCTTATATTTTTACAATACAGTCAGTTTGTGAAGATCCACAGTAAGTGCAGGTTTAATATGTTAAAATGTCATGAAAATGTCACGTGGATAATGCTGTGACAAAAGGTGTTACCCTAACTTCTTTGCTATCAAATATATCTTGAAATACATACTCTTCATCTTTAATTGTTTTAACATTTCTAATAAACCTTTAGTGCTTTACTGACATCCTTTAATTAGAGCAGTCTTGTAGTAAGGATGGATGGAGGAAGGATGAAACAGGGCCTTCTTGTTCCCCAATAATAATTCCCCAGCTAAATAAATAAAGTCCTCCTTATATTAGACGGTCATGGAGGACCATGTTTTAGTGGTATTCTAATTGAAATACATGATTCCGACAGCTTGTTTCTGCACTTAGTCGCAATGAACCATATCTGATTCGTCATTAAGTAATTATGAATGCTAATGCAAATAAAGCACCTTTCAAACAGAGCTCTCCCTCTCGCTCTCTCCCTCTGTATCTCTCCTTACAAGGAAATTAATCACTCGCTCCTTGACGGAGGGGAAGACGGCGAAGGAAGGCAGCCAGCTGCGGGACGGTCACTTCACTCTCTTTCTGTTGAGATATGAAAGAGAGGAGAGACATTAATGATGTCTTGGGGATTCCACCGGGGAAAGTGGAAGGACTCAAAGGGAAAATGAGAGCACTAGTCGTTTTTTCCCCCTTCTTCTTCTTCCCCTGTTCCTTGTTGCTTTAATAAAGCAAGGAAAGGAGCGAGAGAGGGAGGAAAAAAAGAGAGAAACGCTTAGAAGTCTCCCATAAAGCGCAAGCCGGAGCATTTTGCAGCAATTACAGACAGATTGGGGATTTAGATATTAGTGCCCGGTGGTCCATTAGCTGGTAATTTGCCTGTCTTTTTTCTCCACTCTCAGTAGAGGAGTGTTCGTGCTAAGATCTCTGCCACTCTAATCCTGTAAATAATAGCTGCATGGAAGAGAGAGGAGAGAGCTGCTCTGTGATCGCTGAGTGACACAGAAGATAGCTGAGTAAAAGGAAAAAAGAAGTGGATGGATGGTGGGGTTCATAGCAAATGCACAGTGTTAAAGGTACCAGAAATCTGGCTTATATACTCATTAATATGTCAGTGTCACGAAATAACTTTTACTTTTTACTTATGATTTTGCAAATGTTTCTTAAAATTCAGCCCATATTTCCAGAACTGGCACTACTGTGGTGCAAAAACTGCTTTTCTCTTCTGCTGTAAAAAGAATAAATAAGTGATTTCAATATCTCACCCTTGTAAGAATTACTAAAATCAATCCATTTTGATTACTGGAAATACATTAGCCATAGCTGAATCACTCCACACCCCCTAATTCATGCCCATTGCCTATGTTCAGTAGTGTGCTCATCAAGTAACAGAGTACAGTCCTGGGACATGGACCCTGATGCAATACATCTTGCATCTTGTCACAAGCTTGCATTTTTTTTCACCTTTTTAAAAAAAAAAATTAAACATATTTCTAATTCCCCCCTAAACTTAGCCAAGTATTTTTATTAGTCATTGTAAACTAGAAAATTGACTGAGCATTAAGCTCTTTCACAGCAATGCCCTGAGTTCACATTTATATAGGGGCTAAGAGGATATAACAACCACAGTAATAACAGTAAAATGTCAAATAAAACAAATAACTACAGTAGCAGACATGTATGAAAAGAGTGACAAAATAGTAAAAATTACAAAGCAGTCAAATAAAAACAGGTCTGTTATGCCATCACCACAATCATTTCCTAATCATTTGCTAACGTTAACCGTAGGCCACTGGAGTTAATTGGTTTGGTTAATTTTAAACATATTGGTATTAAAGAGAATAAAGAATATGCCATTAAGGCCCTGGTTTATGGCAAAAGTGGCAAAAGTGATTTTTAATATCAGTATAGTATAGATATCATTTTAAAGCATTATAGTATAAATATGACAAAAATTGTTGGAGTGATAATCCAGAAAATACTAACATATAAGTGTAAGAAAAACATATAAAGCGACCAGTATGAAGACATCTCGGAAGCTTGACTTAAATTGTTCATCATAAAGCAAGACTACAGTAATTGGCTTGTCTATAAAGGCTGTTATGAGGCACTGCTAGCAGTGTATTGAGAGGGGACACTAGTAGCCCCTGTGGCCCAGCCCTTGGACATGCAAGCTCGGGGTGACATTAATCACGGTCCCCCATTCATCGATCGCCTGGATAATGGTTCCGCTTATCACCTCACTGGTTTCTCAACTGGGCAAAAGCCAGAACTGTCCAGGGACATCCTTAGTATCTTTCTCTTCTTTAGTTTGGTTTGTTAACAGCAGCACATTTGAGCTTAAATCACTTTCTTCATTCATAGTAATGAGAGGATGTTACTAGATTCATATTCTAGTCACAGGAAGTAAATAAATTCATAAAAAGTCAAGAACACAGTCGCCACATATTAAAACACATTTTCTACTTTGTTTACATAATGGATCTGTTGCATTATACACTTACTATATCAGCACTGGCATAAAGAGTACCCATCCATCTTTCTTGTCTCCACCCCTTTTTGCACCTCTAATCTCTCTTCTCTCATCTCTCTTTGCAAGAGGAAGAAGGTTAGCTGAAAATCTCCACAGATCAATTAGGAAGGGGACCTGCCCTTCAGAAGGCGGGAGGGATGGAGGGATGGAGGGAGGGGACAAGAAAAGGAGTAGAAGAAGTGATGGGAGTACAAGCGAAGCAGATGAGCTGTAGAGGTGATGAAGGGAGGGAGCAAAGGGCGGGACGGAGGATAGGAATAGACGATGGATGGAGGACTGGGAGGAGAGAATGGAAGTAGAAGACGATGTGACATTTGCATATCAGCGCAGCACCCCACAGCGGCGCACAGACTAGCCAATCTCGCTAATAAGTCAGCCGCTAGTTGGCTAGTTTCCTGGTCTCCCCTCGGCTCTCTGCCCTAATAGGCCGTCTCCATGGGATGAGAGGCATCCATGCTATTAGTATCTGTCAATCTGGCTGAAGTAGCCGAACTCCGGGGACCCTCAGGATCAGTGGCCTTTGGGGAGGCGATATAAGGGGAGGGGGGACTTGGCGACCACCTAAAGCACAGGAGAGATGGCCCCCAGAAGCTGTGAAAACTAGAACCCTGATCTTGAAGGATTTGTGGATCAATGAGCAGATTCTCCAGAAGAAGCAATGCTGCAGAGGAAAATATAAGCAAAGACATCAGAAAAAGACCTAATTAACCTCCACTTTACTAAAAATGCTAACTCCCTCTAGATGTAGTTCACAGAAAAAGAAATTCATTTTATGATTCTAATCAAATCACCTGTTTAATTTAGTTCCTTTAAATATTCAGAAGCAGCTTGTTAATGTTATAAAAACTTGAGTGCAGATGTTTTGTTATCCTTATCAGGCCTAAATACAAGGCCTTTTCACATGTTGTGAAATACCCAGAAAGCCACATATACATATATATCATATGTAATATATGAAATGAAAGTACATGTCTAACAATTAAATGCTGTTTCATTATATTTCATTGCATACAACTCTTACATGACATAACTTTAAATCATGTGTACTTGTATCACGTGAAATGGTGTGTGATATATACTGTGTTTGACGTGCACAATTAACACATGCCTTTGTTGAATAAATGTGACAAGAGTGGCTCAACCGACACAGAAAAGAGGTGCAATGACAGACATTTGAACTTTTTCAGAAAAATACAATCACACTGAAAAATATTAGTGCAGTGCAAAAACTAAAATTTTGCAGAAGAAGACCACAATTTCACTATTTCAGGGTAATGATCATATATTTCTAGCTCACACGTTAAAAGATGAGGAATCAGTGCAATTAAGCCTTTCTCTCTCTGCTATATCAAATAATAGGACATTTTAGACCTGAGTCATAATAACATGGTGGCATTGTTGGAAAATTAAAATCACTGCAGGTGAGAAAGGTCTTGCAGTTGTGACCTTTTTACGCTGTTAGAACACAAACCGCGAATAATATCACAACGTCTGAGAGAGCGATGAATATTTTTTAGCCAGAACATAAATATTCTGTGCACAATTTTTTCAATTTACACTTTAATGACGGCACAGATTTGTTGCAATACATTCTCTCCTCCTCAGGCAAAGTGTAGATGACACCATATGAATAGAGTGGCATTAAGTTTGGGGATAATCATGTTCTGCCGCTAATTTAAGGTAATGACAGTATGAGTATGTGAGTGCATACTGTCTCCATCGCTTCCTCCCCTCACATCCCTCCCTCATGCATTGGTAATGAGGCGTAGGCTTATTGACTGAGGGTGGAGATATGATTATCTCTCCTCCCCTCCTCCATCCCTCCTTCTCCTACTCCTCTCTCTACATTCTCTTATACTCTCTCCCCACCCAGGCCATTCATCAGAAGAGGGATAAGGCATGTTTGTTGCATGTATATTGATTTGTGCTGATTGTAAGAAAGTGGGGAGACTCATTACGCATCAAAGATGGAAGCAGAGAAACGGGGAGGCCACCAGGGGCCAGCCGGTGTCTCTGCAGGCTTGTTCAGTCTCCAGCCTGGATGATATAGTAGAGCTTCTTCCTTGGAAAGATAGTTTTACACAGGATGAGTCCTCAGAAGAGTCGGTATAGTATCACTGGATTTACGCGAAGCTGTTTTCTCCCACTGTTAGTTTTCTGCCAGTGTCAAAGTAACTTATAAAAGTCTTTAAATGACACTTTTATTCAAAATCAAGTAAACTTCTGTGATGTTATTTTTAGAAAATGATTTATGCCCCTCAGAATTTGATTGTTTATTGAGTCAGTAAGTAGGATTTTTACTACTATAGTGTGATCTCTAACAGATCACTATATCTGCTGGAGATAATAAAGTTGTTTATTGGTACTTACTCCACAATGAAAAAAAAGTTTGTTTTTCAGCTTATACACTACCAAATATCCATATATCTTCAACTGTTCGATGTAGCATAAACTGAACAATCAAGTGAACATATGAGCAGTGTTTTTGCACTTTTTTTTAGATTGTATTTGGAGTTGGAAACATGTGAAAAATGGTTGACCTCTGTCCCTTGGGAAAGGTGCATCATTTTTTGCATTACTGACCCACAAGGCAAGTTCAAAAATTTCTTTTTAAACACCTGCCTACTTTTTTTTGCCATCATCTTCTTCATTTTCATTATTTATCCAGGTTACCGTCACACAACTACAACAAACAACAAAAGCACTGATTGATGCCCTTTAATAAAGTGATGGTAAATAACTTTTTGCAGTACACACATTACATTTTCACATGTTTTTCCGAACCTTTCTCAGCTTAATGGTTGGAATACCACTTGGCATAATATGTTGCCCACTGTAATTCTGTATTGCATGCTTCATCTTATCAATCTGAACCAATAACCCCGCAACTGGGAAGAACCGCAGCACTTGAAAACTATCAAAGCGTTTAAAGCGTCCTCTAAAAGTACATTTTTTTGCTCGTATCGTGGCTATACGAAGAGTTGGGTCACTTCCACTCGGGCTAATGAGTTTGCTGGCAGCGTCGTTTTGTGTCTAATGACATCGTTGACACTGATGCTACATATTGGTTCACAGGCCTCTGGCAATCGCTCAGCAGCTGATGTCCTCACTTTGCCACCAGGGGCACACCGCCTGGCACGGTGGACTGACGGTTTTGGCAGGCCACGGAGTAACCCGCTGCTACTGTGGCACAGTTTGCAGGACACATCAATTTGTCCCTGCTATTGTGAGAGACGATCTCACTGGCACTGATCCAGAGCTCGCTGCCTCGGCCTCATCTGCATATCTTTGTTATCTGGTGCCGGTTCTGAAAGGGGGGGTGAGAGAAAGGTAGAGAGGGAAGATAGAAGGACGGATGACGAGTTGTGCCTCACCATCTGGGCTCTGTTTCTTCAACGGCCACAAATTAAAACTCAACCTGTATGGAGAGGAGGGGGGGAAAAATAGAATTGTCAAAAGGCAACAATACTTCTAATCTCTTTCTCCCTCTGTGCGTTTTCAAAAGGGGGGTGCGAGTGTGGAGGGGTGGAAGAAAGGCGCTTTAATAATTAGAGGGGTAGAAAGCTCAAACAGATGAAACAATGTCCCCCTCCTTTTTTTCTCCCCCTATCGTCTGTAATGACTCGAGCACTGATGGAGAGAGCTCTTTGAGGATGACATTCAAATGCTGACATTTGAATTATGTCTGTTTATCAGAGGGAGAATGGCCCGCCCGCTTTTGTTGTGCCTCCTTCTGCGTGCAGGCTCGCCGGTTGCAGGTACTCAAGCTGGCGGGTTCATTTTAATCACACGCACACATTGATACACACATAATGCATAATGGCTCATAGGAATCCTGAAGGGGCAATTTCAGATGGTTTTGTAAAAGTACGGGAGAGTGTAGAGACAGTGTACACTAAAAAACTTTAATGGGTTTTATTTCAAGCATTTACAGCGGAAGAGCCATCAAATTGTAACAACCAACATAAAATCACTCATCGTCACTAATCCCCGACTGTATTGCCAGTTTATCTGCATGGCTTATTTCCTCGTGAGGACAAGCACGGACACCATTTTGTGGCTAAAATGCTAAATTCCATCACAATCCATGTTAACCTTCAGGAAGAATCATACACTTAGGGGAGATAAAAATTTGCATGGGGAAGATTTATTGTCTATCAGTAAATGGGCTGCAATGCAAAACAAAGGCCACTTCATAGTGGTGTGGTCCCTCCTCGGCTGCTTGTCAAAGTTGGGATCTAAAATCAGGACGATCCATCACGTTGGCACATGAAAAATTATGGAATTCACCCCGAGGAAATGTATTCACGGGACATGAGTGTAAATGGCTGTTTAACAAAGGCATTCAGAAGTCAGCGGTAAACGCAGGTCTGCAAGGTGTGCAAAAGCGAGGGGAGGGTATAGAGAGAGGAGAAGGGGTGAAGGAGTGAAGAAGGGAGAGAAAACTGCACCCACCAATTATCAAGCACACCATCTGAGGGCTTTTTCCAGTGCTGTGCTCCCCTTGCATATTACATATCACAAGTGAAATATTTAAACAAGCATATGTGAAGGAATTGAAACGTAACACACTGAAACCATCAGCAGGATGGTTTGATTGTCAGATGGAGCCCTGCTGAAGCTGCTGGGAAAAAAAGTGGAAGGCAATTATATACATTTTTCCATTAATTATGGCAAGAGAGTTTTAATATACCCCATGAATATGGAATGTACCTATGAGGGCATCTTGAACTGTATTCTGTATCAGTCTATGGTCAGTGTGTGTATAATCTGCATATTTTGTATGGGAGCAGACTATACTTTGGTATCTTTGCACTTGTCCACTTTTGTGTTTTTACCACTTTTCATCACAGGAGAAGATTGATTTTCACACATTTTATGGCCATTCATGTCCATGCATATCTAAAATTTTGTTTCCAGGTTTCTAGCTGCAAAATGACAACTGCCACTACAGTAAACAGTAAACAAGGTTCTCTTGGGGTGAGGACAGCTCAGAAAATGCTTTCTGTAACAGAAATTGAGCAGAAAAGTGTGAAGAAAATGCAAATTTCAGTAACAACAGTATTACACTACTATAAAGTTGAGAGACAGATTAACAAAGGATTGATACTGTGACATGGCTTATGCTCTAAAAAACACTTGAACCTATATTTCTCACAAGAGGAGTTGTTTCATTAAACCCTCCCTTTAGGCTACAATGTTATAGGTATAGCTTGGATCTTTTTTCTTATTTTGATTACTTACAAACTTATGTTTTAAGTTTGTTTTAATGAGATATGTTCATTTTGTGAAATAATGAGAAGAGTTTTTGGTAAAACAACAATTTACTGTAGTGCCTAGTTATAACAAGAAAAGCATGTCATTATAGCATGAAACTTTGCAGTTATGACATGAAAAGAATCATATTAAAGTGAGAATAGATTCACTATAACAAGAAAGTGAACTTTTTTTTTCAGTGACAGCAATATACAACATCTTTCAAACGCAACATTCCTCATATCTGGTATGCAAACATTCAGTTGAAGATTCGTCTCCTAGCACAAGTTTAGATAACCCTCATGACATCACCATCACCACCACTGAGGACGTTATATTGTCTATATTTTATAAGCAGCACTCTTCTTTACAAATACACTGATGTCTATTTAATAAAACAATAAATGGTTAGAATTTAGAGAATTTACTGGGTTGTTTATTCTCCCATTGTAGATATGTGCGGCATATACGATACATCTGTGACTTTTCAATGTGACTTCAATGTCACACCTCTTGCATACAGCACACAGTATAGCCTACTGTACTCAAAGTAAACCATATGTTTGTCCTATAAACACAATTTTGCATATTTGTGTAAATCTTTGCAAGTGGAAGTTATATTCCCATGAAACAACTCAAAACTAAAGTATTTCTGTATGTATGCATATATATATATATATTTTTTTTTTGCATGTGTGCTTTTCATTCTCCTGCACTGATAGCACAGTCTCAACATTCACTATGAGAACCTGTATGCAAATCCCTCTCCCCTCTGGTGGATGAGCTGTATGATCACCATATTGGCATGTGAAAATAATATAGATTGGGAACGTGAGAGGGAGACCAAGTGGAAAATGAGATGATTGCTAAAGTATGTTCTGCCTGATAAACTGAAATTGCATTTGTCTAAGTGCTTGCAGGAGCCAGTCCATATAACCGTCTGGGTGTTGAGACTCCTTAAGGTGAATGTGAATAGACGTTGCGCAGTACAATAAGGATATCCCGTAGGATGTACTTTTATTAGTCAAACCTTTTCACCGACTCATTGTTCAGCTGATCTGAATTAAAAGCATTTCTTGTTTGTTTTCTCTAGCTTTAGCTGTTTGCAGTTTTTTATTCCGCTCTCTTAGGGTGAGAAGGTCATGCTCAGAATACTCTCGGTGCCTCTCGTATCTCACGGGTAAAGCATTGTTCAAATATGTTTCCCAGCAGGCACGAAGACCCAGCATGCGTTGAGTGCCGCCTCATGTTCAGAGTCTTTCAGGGTAGTGGGGGAGCCTCGCTCACTGGTGTAAAGTGGACAGAAGCTAAAAACACAAGCAAGGTATTTACAGATCAGCCAACTGTGGACAGTTATTCAAAAGCTGCTTCAACTGAGCCACCAATTCCCCAACTCCCCATATGACATCATACATAAGTCTTACCTGGCATCAACGATTCCAATAAAAAGACTGTGATATAGATTATATGCCACAGACTTCCATTCTCACTGAAAGACACAACACATCAGCGAGTGGCAAACTTGCATCAGGTGACATGTTTACTCATTACTATGAACACAGGCAATGCAATTTATTGAGACAATCCTACATAAACCTTCCTGCTGCTATAAATACTCACTAGAGCATCAACTATGTATTCATCCAAAGCTAAAAATAGTCCCCAATAACCGCGCTGTTTGCTCCGGTTTGATTAACATTTGCTTAAAGCTACAATGATCATCTGTTTAAAAATATTAGAGGCATTTTGTATATGAAAAACAGATATTCGTGATCTGCTTTTAAAAACATCATCAGTAGGAGCAAATGGGCTAAGTGCCATGCATTACTCATCAATATGAAGATTCAACTATTACTTTCTTTTTTTTTTTTTTTCCAGATGCACTATCTTATAATCAGAAAATCCATTCGTCTGAGCTCCAGTGATGATTACGACCACATTAACATGTTCAAATGCAACAGATTCACAGGAATGTATTTTTTTGAGCATTTAAAAAAAAAAAAACTCAATAAAAGACAGATGCATATGATGAAAGATTTGAATTGCAGGCTATTTGAATTGTCAACATTTAACGTCGGGCTACCATATGGATTTGTCAGAGGAGTGAGACAGGCAGCGCACATGTATTTCTGTTTCAATCAAGCCCTTGCATGTAGCCTATTTTCTTAATTTCACTTTTAAAACAAGGAGATGTGTAATCAAATGAAACACTTTCAAATAACTCATATTCCTTCTTCAATAGGAAAGGCTTACTAGANATTTGAATTGCAGGCTATTTGAATTGTCAACATTTAACGTCGGGCTACCATATGGATTTGTCAGAGGAGTGAGACAGGCAGCGCACATGTATTTCTGTTTCAATCAAGCCCTTGCATGCAGCCTNATTTCTGAATCTGAAGAACAATTAATAATTTAAGAGTGGATTTCTTTTAGATGAACAATAAAAACAATTCGACAGATAATTTGACTTTAATACACCACATACATAGGTGAGGAAGTTGGAAAGAAGTGAGAAATAGGCAAAAATATAATTGTTTCTATATGGAAAATTTGCTGGAATTTGATGACAACTTGAAATGTAAAAAAAAATTATTACTTTTGATCATTATTTTATGGTTTGTGGTCCACATCTTTTAAAGGAAACATTCACCAATTTAATGCCATCATTAGTAGTAGTATGTTTTGGCACACAAAGAGGAAAATTTCCTTCATACACATAATGACATTTGATTGTAAACCATGTTTAAATTAGAAGAAGCAGAACGACCTATCTCTATTACAGCTCAGTCATGTGTTGAACTGTTGAATGGTGTTAAATAAATTACAA
>JANJYP010208341.1:0-10206 GCA_024605115.1 Rastrelliger brachysoma
AGCCTAAACCAAGCCCAACCCGGTAATATGATGCTTACATAATATTTAGTCCATAATAAAGAGTCTATAATGTCCAGTCTCTATAAGTGGCAGGGGCAGATTTAGGTTTACAACCAACAGTTTATGTACATGTAAAAAAGTAAAAACATAAGTTAGCCAGTGTTGGAGAGGAGCATTCAGTGTTATCACAGGTATTGTATGTACATAATCAGTGTGTTGAAAAATAACGAGCATAGCTCCTTAGTCATTATACCTTCCATGAGGTAATTTTAATTCACTAGACAAGCTTCAGTGGGCTGTATTTTGTCTCTATTACATCTAAACCACATGCTGGGAACCTAAAGTGCTTCTACTGAGTTCACCAACCAAAGATGTAACAATGGCCACTCCACAAAAGGCAGACAGACTCTCAGCTGTGGCATACAGGTGTGAATAATGGAGTGTAAAATAACACTGTCACTGTCAGACACAAAACTTATAATTCTGGATAAATACTCCTAGAAAGGAACATCAGTGTTTATCTCTCAAGACAGCAGCTAGTTTGAGTAAACATAATATTGGTTCGTAGGAAAGTTGTGGTATTGATTTATTCCCTTCCATTATATGACTGAATTTAGAGATTATAAACCACGAAGATGAGGTTTTATCAAATTAGAACTGGCTGGTCAAGTACAACAGAAAGAACACCAATGGTATAGTTGAGATGTGTTGATGAGACTCACTCAACTGAAGAAACTTGACCATGACATTCAAATGCCCTAAACTTCATGTCTTGCAGATCCCACACGTGCCAGGTAGAATTCACAGTCATGGGGGAAAGTCAATGGGGAAGCCAAAGTGAGTTTTCACCTTATCCCAGCAAGAACATCCAGCAGTTGCAGTACATCCAGAGCTGTGCTGACAGGATCCTGATGAGGGTGCGAAAGTATGACCACATCACACCCAGTGTCAGTTACCTCTACTGGCATCCTATTCAGTACAGGATTGAATTTAAGGTCTTCCTGCTGACCCGCCAATGCCTCTATGGCAATGCCCCCCTCTCCCTAAGAGAGCTCCTCACCTCCCAGTCCTCCTCTCACCATCTCCATTCCAGAGAGGTCAACTTTCTTCGGCCACAAAAGACAAGGCTCCGATCCATGGCCAACCACGCTTTCGGTGCGGCTGCTCCCAGTCTGTGGAATGCTCTCCCTAACTATCTGAGGGCACCGCAGACTGTCAGTTCTTTTAAAAAAAGGCTGGAAAACCTTTCTATGTAGATAATCCTTAGGCTAGTGTGGCATATAAAGCAATGCTTTGTTTTGCTATAGTTGATTTTATTTTTTTTTTCTCTTCTTCTATTTGTAAAAATTGTAGCACTTTGAGGTCATTTATTTGATGTAAAGTGCATTATAAATCTCATTACCATCATCATCTTTGGTCAGCTATGGAGTCAGACAGAATTCCATGGATTGGGCAGAAATGCATGTGCAAAGCCAATCTATTTTTTTACGTAACTGTTTTGTGGACAAAGGGATGTCCAATGCTATAATGTGAGCTCAAGTGTTTGTTTTCCATAGAGTGCTGCACTTTGCCATGATAATGTTAGTGTTTTTCTGCACTCAAGATTAAATCTGAAAAATCTGTCTTGACATGCTAAATGATTAAATACCTAGCAATATGTAAAACTGTTTACCTGTTTAAAAATAAAAGCCTGATAACAATTCTAATTGTTCTGTGTTTATTAGAGAGTGGCAGAATGTGAATGCCAAAATTGCTTAATTCAGGCACCACAATTTTCGTTTTTTTCCCCCCTGCCAAAGTTAATTGCTGAGGCAGAAAAGTGTCTCTCAGCAAGAAGTTAAGTGGACTCAAATTACAGCCCTGGTACTTTCAGGTACAGTTTTCACATTTAAAGCTCAGGTAAAAGTGCTGACGGACAAATGTGAGGACCTGAAGGGGAGATCAAGGAGAAATAATATAGGGTACTGAAGTGCACTAAGGGCATGAACTCAACAGAATTTGTTGCCCAGCTGTTACACACACCAGGACACGGTGCTCCTGCTCGATCGAGTGCATCACACCTTTCAGCCTAAACCCAGTGAAGGTGAAACACCCTGGCCTTTTGTTTTTGCAGTCCTTTTTTTGTGAAAAATGACATTATGCATCAGGCCAGANCCGAGTGCATCACACCTTTCAGCCTAAACCCAGTGAAGGTGAAACACCCTGGCCTTTTGTTTTTGGAGTCCTTTTTTTGTGAAAAATGACATTATGCATCAGGCCAGAGAAGGTTCCAAGACTTCCCTCATCTAGCAGGGTATAAAACTTTTTTTTCCCTCGGTCACTAAGAAACGTGCTGCTTTCATGGACATTATGCGTCAACTACATTCTTGTCCCTGGGTTAAGTTTGGCTTGAGTGTCCCAGTGGTTCTCATGATTACTTTGCCCAGTGGAGCCAGACACACTTTTGAAGACCTGGCTGCTGTAATGGACTTTGTGAAAGCAAACTATTAAAACTGTGGTCTGTTCTGGAGCTATAGTCTACAGACATTTGGCTGGCTGGCCCAGCAGGCTACAGTAACTGGGTAGGTCACAAACTTCCATTTGGTAAGCTATTTTACCTTAAAGCTAAATCTTGATAATATCTTAATGATAACCTTACTTTTAGTTGTACTGTTGCAACTGCTACTCATTCCACACTACACCACATTTCCACATACATACATTTAGTAGTCATGTTCGAAACATGTCGCAGTCTACAACATTACTACAGCAATCAGTGAGAGAGAGAGAGAGAGAGAGAGAGAGAGAGAGAGAGAGAGAGAGAGAGAGAGAGAGAGACAGAGACAGAGACAGAGACAAAGAGATTTAAACTTCTGCATTGAACATAGATATGGAGTAGGTATAGCATAACTACATGTTGCAGCATCACAGACCACAATGACTGGTCCCATTCTAGGTAGACAACCCATTCTAGGCACACAACCCAAGTGGCAACTAGTGTTTTGGTGGTGTTGCAGAGTGATACAAAAACACACAATGGCAGTGGTCATTTGTGTAGGCTATACTCAAATAATCACTACAGTTATCTGTCTTGATTTATATGCTGTCCAGTTAAAGTAATGTATGAAAGCTTCTTCAGTTCATTAAATCCCTGTTGTTGATGATTCTGTAGCCTCTGTGAATTATCATGCCAGAGCACATCAGTGCAACATGGTGAAGAATTAAATTTTTACTGCTGCTGTTTCTGAGACAGTTTATGTTTATTATAACACATTTAGTCTTACTGTAAGACAGGAATTACGTCACTTGACTTTGTCATCCTCTTTGGTCTTATACCAGACAATATCTGTCTCTACGACCCAGACAAAATAGTGACCCCATTTGTGTCTACCTTGAAACAACATTTTTATTCACAAAATCTCTACAATTCACCAGTCTGCATCCGGATCTTAACTCAATTTCTAGAGATCTATAAACTTAATTGTTTTACCAGCACATATTGTCTAACCCTAGTACCAAGAAAAAACAAAAACAAATAAATATTAACTGTCAGAAATACTGCTGGATTGTTTATAGCTTAATATAGTTTATTAAAACTACATTCATTTTTCAATTATTAACTAAAATGCAAGAATAAACAAATCATCAAGATGCACTTCAATGTTCATCCTCACTTTGAAAAAAATAATCAATGCCCCATCAAGTTCTTTGATTCTTTGATCTCAATTCCCACTAGATTGTTTGGCTTTATGTCTGCATATTTCCACTGATGTTAATGAGAGATACAGTCTGGGTTAAATCATGTGCAGCTTCTGGTTTGTGCTTGTCTGTGTGTACATCTGAAGAGGAAAAAAAGAGAATGACCTCATGCTAAATGTTGGGCTTTCACTGAGAGCATGACCTGACTCAGAAATGACCTTACTATTCTTCACCTCGTCTGAACTGTGTGGGAGGAAAGATGAATGACTCACACATGCATGATAGTTTTGATTGGTGGTTAGCTAGACTAGGTGGTTTCCCTTTTCTTCATAATGGTTTTACATTAATCCAACAGAGCGTAGGAAAATACTTTTCTTGTCTGAAAATATAAACATATGAAGTGGAATATCACTCATCGTGTTTATGGAACAGACATCAGCCCCTGAGACACTGCACTGGTAAAAAAAAAACTGAAATGGAGGCACTCAACTCATGCAAAAGCACTGCGATTACTTAGCAATCACATGTTGATCTGTGTCTTAATGGTCAGTCTGAGGATAGAAACTCTTGATCAATACAAGAGAAGCAAAGCCAATGTAATAACGAGGCACTATACACATAAATGGCCTCCATCGTGGTGTAGCTTTTTCCCATTCTCAGAGTTTTAAAAAGATTTAAAAGTTGATACACTTTAGGCTCATGTTTTTGGTCAGCTTTGAAACCGAACCATTGAAAAAAAAATTGGTTTCAGATCACTCTTATTTAGTCAAATTGGTGGAGTTGCTATTCATATACATATGTTTTGTGTACCTTAAAATACTACACCTAACTAAAGGTAAACAATCTTGGAAAATACACATCTCTCTGTGAACACATTCATCTCAAGGCTGATACCTTTTAGTCACGCAAAAAATCTAATCTTTACACATAACCTATCAATAGTGCTTTTCTTCTATCTTTATTTAAGAGTGTGGTCTTTCAATATGAGTTACTGATTTATCCTTCAGACTGTTATTCTTTTCCTTAAAAACCCACCTGCTTGCATGCAGATTTGCTCTGCTTCTGCTCAAACTATTTGCTCACACTTTTGTTGCACTGACTTCCAGCTTCAGCACCAGCTCTTCTTCTCACAAACTACTCCTGTGTGCTTGCAAAAAGTCTGCTGTCATATCTTTTGTGTGAAAATCCCCCAACCGAGAGAATCCCTTAATGATCATGATAGTAATCACTTTTTTTTGTATTGCACTTTTCACACAAAAAAGGGAGCTCAAAGTGTTTTACAACAAAAAATTACAATAATCCCTAATATGTTATGTGAATGTTGTTGCTACACAATTATATACAAAATGGATGCTGCTGTGTTTTGTTTTAGCTTATTTGTTTTAATTAATTGCTTAGTTAAGGATATCCAGCTGACACATTAATACACAGCAGAAAAAAATAGTATCTTTATTAACCGATGGTGTAACAACTCATTCTCTAATACTGCACTATGTAATAACACCGGTATTGTGTAATAATGAATGAATTTGTAATAACATTGATTTCACACATTAAAGATGTTTTATTATTTTGTAATAAATTGTTACACATTGCAGTGGTTATTACACAATACAAGAGCACTGGACAAAAATGCACAGGACAGAACAGAGTGCAATGTAATAACCAAAGTGGTAGTGATTCAAAGAATGTCCTCATACATAGAACGTCCTTTACCACATGTCTATTACCCCCTCTCTCCCCCATTTTCTGTCTACCTACCTTACAATAAAAAAATCTGTAAAAAGAAAAACAAAAAAAATGACATCATTATAACATGTTAAAGTTTATTTTATACATTATTTAGTGTACTCCTTAATGTATTTGGTCCCATTCCATGTATTNTGACATCATTATAACATGTTAAAGTTTATTTTATACATTGTTTAGTGTACTCCTTAATGTATTTGGTCCCATTCCATGTATTGATTTTACAAACAAGTAGCACCACCTTATATTCACTTCTGTGGCTGACAGGACGCCAATGTAGTGGCTTAAGAGTCAGAGTGACATGGTCTGACTTTTGCCAGTTGCATTTTGAATAAGTTGAATCTTTAATGGTCTTTTGGGGGAGCCCTGTCAAAAGACCATTACAGTAGTCAACCCAGCTAGAAATAAAAGCATAAAAGCTTTTTTTCTCACTGCCTTGTGACATAAAGTCCCTGACTATGGCTGTATGTGTGACATGATAAAAAGTTGATTTTGTTAACGCTTTCATGTGGCTATTTAGACTGAAAGCAGGGTCAACTATAACACCAGTCTAATATTTGGGAAGTTTAATTCAAGTTGAATTTTAAACCTATAATGTGCATGAATCAAGACATCCAGTATTGCTGGCAATTTTATAATGCACTGTATCACATTATCATGCAAAAGTGAAGCATTGAATTTTGAAATATCCACTACAATATGCAATAATTTCTCAAAATTCTGGAAAATGTATTACATATTGCATTCAGGTTGTATATTACAAAATGCAGATGTAATTATATCATGAACAAATGCAGCCTATTACATTTTCTCCATTATGTGATGCTATTACATTGTTGTGCTAAACAGCACACTATATAACCTGCCCATTGTTTTAAAATGCAGTGGCTCATTGAATTTCGTTCATTTTCTTTTTTTTTTTTCTCCATCCTGTCTTAATGTGTTACTTACTTCTGCTATTGGCACTTTTCCCATTCCTAAACAATGAAATACAGTCTACAGAAAAGAAACAATGGCATCTGTGGCAGAGTGATCACCAGTACAGAATATGTACACAACATATAAGGCAAGGATAGTTTCATTGGTCAACACTATACCTGACATTCTGTTGGTTTGAGGATTTCAGTGTAGGATTGTTACACAAAAAAATCCCAAAGCAGCACATAGAAGCAGTCTTAATTTGAGGAGAAGCAGGAAATCTGTGCAAATAACAATTTATCTGAGTAGAAGCAACGCAAATTGAAGTGCGAGAGCAGAGCTTTAGGGAAAGAATTGCAAAAACTGAATGAAAAATCAATAAATCATGCTCTAAAAATGGTAGACCACGCTCTTGAATAAAGACAGTAACAAAACCCTATGGCATACAGTGTTCAAAATTTTCCATCTGGGTTTCAAAAAAAAAAAAATCAGGAAATGAGTCAACATACTGCACATCCACTGTTACTCATTCAATATGCAATTTACACAAAGCAGAAAAGTCAAATATCTTGAATAATCACAAATTTCAATATGGAGAGGCACTCAACCTGTCTGCCACATTAGCTGACATTTGCACAATGTGTGCACATTATACCTGAGGATTCATCTGTTGGCTTTGTTAAACTATAATCATCCTATGACATTTTAGGGGGAGTTATTGTTGCTTTAAAAATGTGTCTGCTAACATGCTGCATATCCTCAATTTAGTTGAAACGAAGTAAAAATTTTCAACAAATCAAAATTCTTTTCTTTTAGAATCAAGAAAGACAGTTGACATGAGGAAAGTTTTAAAGAGCTGAGGTTGGTGAGATGTCTGTTTACATGTATGGTGGTGGTGGAGAAACAACAAGTGATGAGGTAAAAGAGGGAACAACACAGACAAGGCTGTTTGACATAGATAAATTCTGCTTATTCAGAGTAACCGGGGAGTGCAAAGCAAAAAATAATAGGGCCATTTGTGGGATGGAAGGTTGCCAGATCTTTCTCTGTTGTGCTGATGCAAAGCCAAAAAATGCATTTGAGGAGGCTGACTTAAATATGCCAATATGGAAATTTCTCAGTCTGTTTTTTTATTCTCTTTTTTTCTTTTTCTTTTTTTTAAATTCTGGCTTCCATTTTTGACATCGAGTGTATAACCAGGTTCTTTTACTGTGCATTCAAACAGTAGTGCTGTCGTAAAGCAATCAATAAATCTATACCTACCTCTGTTCAGCCACCGTTTATGATTGATTTCCCTGGCGATGTTATTGATTCATGTACACCTCTATACCCACACCTCTTTCTAATTGCATGTGAATCAAATCATGCGTAGATCATTGTTAAGTCAAGTTGGACCTTCATAGGTCACTGACAAAGATATATATGAAATAATTTCCTTGCAAAGGACCCTCATAAAAATCCATCACACCGAAGGAACCAAGAAGATCCCCTTGAACCAATGTTAACAGCCTCGCTTGTCAAGTTTGAAAACATGTAGTCGGCCATGCTGGACTGAAAACATTTTCTGAAGACCTGTTTTGTAATTGATGGTAGTAAAAGTGTTGGTTGGAGGGTCATAATCTGGGTTAATCATCATGCGGCAGCTTCCTTGTTTGGTGCTTAATTTTAACCCCAGATATTAGCTTCTGGATGACAGAGCTGAGATCAATTGTGACAGCTTACTGTACTCCCGTCACTTAGTGTTTTCAATCCAATGATGCACCAGTGGTGTTTAAGAAGTTTTCTAACACAAATCAAGCGACAGTGGCTCTGGAAAAAAAAAAGGTAACAGAAGTAGCCTAGTTTACCTGTCTCATGACTGACTACCATTTCCATCCATGATCAGCACAATTTTTGCCAGCAGCATCACAAAATACTAACCAGAGTATAGAACGTTTAATCAATTTTGCCTTTAGAAAATAATTTCTTTGTTGTCTGAATATCTTGAGCTTTAAAAAAAACTGAGCTTTATTTATACATCGCAGATTGATTGGGGAATATGAAATAAGCCATGTCTTGCCATGTCTTCTATGCAATATGGTCACACAGCTGTGGATCTCAGTTCCATTGTGAGTAAAATCCAAATTTTGCCGTCCAGTTGGCTTGAAAGAGCTAGCCTGCAGCATAATTCTTTCACTGGGAAGCCAAAATGCAAAAGAAGGTTCAACATAGATTATGTTAGAAGCCTGTTGAATTTTTAACAATGAAATCCAGTTTAAAGCTGATGAACTAAAAATGAGAAAACACCTTTTTCCATAACCTTTAAGTAGAGAGCCTGCTTTATTTGTCCATGAATCTCTAAACTCCAGTCAGAATGTATGATATTCACCCTCAAATTGTCGTGATATATTTAGTCTCAAAATATAATTGATACCCCTTTAATGCAATTTATCTAATCAGCTCCAAGCTGTTTGCAAAAATCTTACTCATTTTAAGTTGTCAGGAGACTGCTGATGGCCTTTAATGCACCAAGCTGTAAATATGTGTTTATTCTGCTGTTGCACTAATTCACAGTTGGTCTCTAAGCTCATCAGCTAAATGCCAGAGTTGCGAGAAACCCCCATTTTGTTGGCCTATGAGTATAGCAAACCAACCGAGAAACTATGAGAAAATTTGTTTTAAGAAATCCAAACTGAGATACAGAAAGAGAGAAATCCGGACATAAATCACACGAGGATGAACTCTCGCAAATATAAAATGAGGCACAGACTGCAAAGAGAAAGGGGGAAGATCTCTCTCTAAGGCTCATTACTCCCCTCATAGCATGCCAAGTGCTGACCTAGCAACATCCCGGCCCCCTATCCTCCTCTTGCCCTTCAACCCCCTCCCCCAGCAGGTGAGGGAGTCACATGCTGTTAGGCACATCCTCCGTCAACCCTTTGGTCTGTGACACCCATAAAGCAATGCAGGATGGTAGTGTTCCAAGAGTCTTTAAAACAGTCGATGGGTACTCTAATGGATGGCTACACTATTTAGCTTAATTCATGCTCTGTTCAAACCTTACAGGGAGGATTTGACCTCTCTTAGGTTAAATAATGGTCCCAGCGTAGATGGGTTGGTCGGGGGCAAGAAGGAGATAAATGCACTGTGACATTCCGCTCACTCCAGCGTCCCCTGATGTGTGATTTGAGAGCAGTCTATTAGCCATACGCTTTGCTTAAACATGGGTAGAGTTATTAGACAGGGCAGCAATGACTGGGGCCTCTGCATGAGGTAGCATCTGAGGAGAGAAACTGATGCTGACAGAGGTTGATAGCCATTCATCAAAGCAAATCTAAAAAAGGGAATGTGGGAATCTATTCAAAGGGATACTATGACAATTTTGAGATCACAGTTTGCAATATGTAAAATATGTACAAACAATGAAAATAAAAGTAAATTTGAACTAAGGAAGTCATATGTTGAATGTTGCCAGTGAGGAAAATATCTCTTAAAAAAAGATAAAACCATGATATCAGTAAGAGATGACGCAAAATATTCACAACAACAAGGATTTACTGTAGTATTGAAATTATAAGATGATTAATCTATCAACAAAAATATATTGAAAACAGCATGATTGGTTGAATGATTGGCATGTAAAGCCACTTATCAAAAATGGTGGTACGTGATTCCAACCTTTCAAAAAGTGAGCATTTGTTACTTTTCTGTCTGCCCTTTTTTATGGCAGTAAATTGTCATTTAATTTGAGATGTTTAGTGGAGTTGTGTCTGAAGCTTGGATCTGTGAAACACCAACCACAACATAGGCTAAACGGATCAGCAGCCAAACAGTCACCGAAGAACCGCAGCACTTAGGATAGCCACATCAGTTGTTTTTTGG
>JANJYP010208369.1:0-16300 GCA_024605115.1 Rastrelliger brachysoma
AAAAATATATATATATATATATATATATATATATATATTCAGAAAAGTCAGTGGTGCAGACTCTTGCGTGATTTTTTTTGTGATAAAGCATTAAGTATATTATATAATTAAAGTTGGCATTAGTTGGAGTATACAAACTGGAACAGATTCCTAAGGCTAAAGTGATGTGTAATGCAAATGGAGAACGGTGTATAAAATGATTACGGTGACTTACATTGAATTACACTTACATCATGGACACTGATAGGGATAGACAGCGTAATGAGAGAATACCTAAGTGGAACAAATTCCACTTGTGTGAGTGTGTGTGTGTGAGTGAGTGAGTGTGTTGCTGAATTTAAATGTCTGTATCTTTCATCTCGTAGTCTTATTAAGTCGGTGTCTACATGAATGACAGCTAGCTCCGGTAGAGCTCCAAGCAATGTGCTGCTCTCCTGCATAAACACACCATTCATCAAAAATACCTTCTCTCACACACATACACAAATGCACACACACGCACACATTCACATTAATCCGATGTTAAATAACAATGCAAAAATGTATTTTCTCATCATACTTTAAGTATTTAATCTTGTTTTTTTTTAGTTATTATATTATTAAGTTAGCAACCGTGTTGTACTGCATAATCTCTGCAACCACAAATACAGTGTGTGTGTGCATTTGTGTGCGTGCGTGTGTGTTCTTGTCCACACCACATGTAAGTTGTTAGTCAGTCAGTCTGGAAGTGAAATTGAACAGAGCATCATTGTCAGAAGAAATGGCGCCTAAAGCAACGTATGGCTTTAGCTTTGGAAGCTTCACATTCCACCATGATGTACTCATCATACTGCAGGTCTGTCAACTCACACACATGCACACACACACGTACACACACTAATGTGCACAAGCATTTTCACATATTATACCACAAAGCATAAATATGCACATACATACTCGACTGAGCCAACGCTGTATTAACATTTAGATGAGACTTGGCCACATTTTTTTTATTTAATTACATATTAAATATAGACCTTTATATTCAGTCTTCTAGCATAGATCAAGTGTCCTATAATTTGTTTAAAGATGCTATTCCTGGAAATCCTGTACCCTGATTCTTATGGAATCACTTATTTGTGAAGGAGGTTATGGGGGGGTGAAATATCAGCACACAATGATCTGCAATATGCAGCTGTATCAAAAAATCATTATAAGCTGAGCTATGAGCGCTACTGAAAAGTGTTTGATAATGCTTTTGGAGATGTAGGCTTATCCACAGATGGCCCACAATTTTTGGGTTTAGCAAATAAACTAATCATGCAGTTACCGGAAGAAAGATTACAAAGGATTTTGCAGCAGGATTGTGTTCCTCTTATAGCTGCTGGGTGGTATCTGTTCCATTTTACTACTCACTGTGGAGCATTGACATTGTGTTGCAGTGATAATTTTGGAGTCATTTTACAGCCGTTAAAGCTAAGGGTAGTATAACTAATTATAGTTTGAATTGTCACTATAATTATACAGCTTTGTTTGTGTGTATTTCTAAGTTTGATTTGACTTCAGCTACAGTTTAAACTGCATCTGTTGCATATTTTGGAGGCCATCCTTTAGAAACTGCAATGCGTGAGTGAAGTTTATGGAAACATGGTAATGATCAGTTAGCTGTTTATTTTTACAGATATGAAAACACTGAGAAGAAAAAGGAGAAAAAACAGATGGCCTACATAGAAACAAATAATAATGTCACTAAATTATTGTTTGTTCATGCTATACTTTGTTTCTGCATCTCACATTGTGTTCCAAGATATAAGAAGCTATTTCACTACAACTGTTTAATTACAAAATAACTATCTTGCAATATGTACTCAGTATGATCTAAATAAAGTAACACAGTAATTACAGCTTCATTTACGACCAAGTACTGTTGACTTCTATCATCTAAGTTTGCTTCAGGGTGAAAAAACTATCTGTATGCAACAATTTCATGTGTGGTCTTCTTGAAGATCAAAGTCGTTAAAATGTACTATTCCTTCATTTAACCTGACACTCAAACTATGACCTTTTGTAATATCACATTCATGTACTGATTTTTAATGTAATACCACAACAAATCTTTCATAAACATCATCTCGTAACTAGCCTGTTTTTTTTTGTTTGTTTTTTTAACAAAAACAGAATATGTTAGAAGAATTAAAAATAAAGTAGTAGAATTAAATCTATCTTTGAATGGAGTTATGTATAGTCAGAAAAACCAAAGGAAATTATCATAAGTGATACACACACGGCATTAAATGTACATGTATGACTATGTTAAGAGAACAAATGAGATCAATTAATTTGCAGCACTTGTCTTTAATTAGAAAACCTAGAAACAGTCAAAAGACTGTGTTCGTCCTCAACTGCTGAGGTAATAAGATGGATTAGAAGTGATGGAGAGGCAGGATGTGGAGGAGTCTAACATGTGCCTGCACTCATGTGATCAGGATCATGGATGGAATTAGAATCATGTATGCAAAGATATGACTAACAAGTAACTTATGTTTCATGTAAACAAATCACAACCAGAATATAATCAAAGCCAGGATACAAGTCAGCGTGTAGACACACTCTACACACACACACACACACACACACACACACACACACACACACACACACACACACACACACACACACACACACACACACAGTTTGCAGCTAAAGAATCCAAATTACGAAGCCAGGCTTTAAGGCAGTTTCAGTGAGACAGACAACAGGAAACCATTAACAAGCACAGATACTCTGTAGAATTATTAATTATTGTATATGTGTGTATGAGTGTGCATGTGTGTGTGGCTGATGTCTCACCAGGGACATCTTTCTTTTCTTCCTGTTTGTTGGATTGAGCTTCAACTGCTTTTGCCACCTGTCCAGAGCAACATGCTGCAGACAGACACACACATAAAATGTTATAAAACACAAATGACACCTCTCAGATAAAATTGTTGTTGTGTGTGTGTCTGTGTGTCTCACCCTGGCCACTTGGTTTGGCCTTCAGGATATAAAACATAATGATGAGGACGATGGCGATGGCCATAATGAAGATGGTTGACATGGCAATAATGAGAGCTGTTGCTAGGTGACCCTGTCCTGTGGAATCTGGAACATGGAAGAATTTGATAAAGTAAAGTAGCATTAATGGTATGTGTGTGTGTGTGTGTGTGTGTGTGTGTGTGTGTGTGTGTGTGTGTGTGTGTNAAGAGAGAGAAACTGATGTGAATTAGGACACAGATGAAGCTGATCTGTATATTTTTGTGTGTGTGTGTGTGTGTACCTTTATGTGGATTAGGGAACACAGTCGTGCTGCCGGTATCAATCTGAGGTTTTTCTATTTGCCCACTGGTCGGCATGCCTGTGTAACACACATATATGCACATATGTACTTTCAGTCCCAATTGTCTCAGCAAACATGCATTACTGCATTAATGGAAAGCACAGTGCTATCACTATTGCACATTTGTACCTAGTTTCCAGTTCACCACAACTGAATGTCTTTGAACTGAATTCACAGACTTCCATAAATAATTTATAAAATTAAACCAGCCATTTAGTGGATTAAAGGGTAGGTTCACAATTTTGCGAAATGATCTTTGTGAAATCTCTCTCAGCTGCCCTCCACAATAAACAAATTGTTGTTTTGAGAAGTGTGGATACAGAAAATCTGTCCCAATTTTTCTTTTTCTTTTTTTTGTCAGCTCACTTTCCATCACTTCACATTGCCCCACTCCTCCCTCCTTCCCTGCTCTGTGTCTCTATACTGGATTATTCATTCGACTGTTTTCCCTCTTTCCTAATGGAGCTGTAAACTCCTGGCAGCTCATAAATCAGCCCTTTTAATCAGTCTTTTATTTCAACCAGTTGATATACTGTAAACCTTTTTGGCATGTGCCTTGCCGCCGCTTTCCGTAGTCTCAGAACCTCATGTCACCACACATACATACACATGCACGCACGCACGCATACACGCATGTATACACGCACGCACACACACATACATGCACACATATCTAAGTGCCCTTTGGCTGCAGACATTAACTCAGGGTATGTGTTTACACTCCCTGGATAAGGATATGAGCAAGAACTGGAATTCTGTTTAGGGTCTTGTGGTTTCATCTCTTAATAATGTCTTGCTGCACACTGCAACACACTGCAAAATGATAATTCCGCAGAGCATTCTGGGTAATCAGGTCCAAATAAACTGTGAGGAGCAAAACTAGACAACAGTACTGTTACAAAAGCAAATCAAAGCAATTTTATTTGAGGTGACAATTGTGATAGTTGTAAGCAGAAACTAGAAATGGCCTTGGCAGACCTCCGCCAAGGCAGCTCAGCCCCGTCTCCTTCCCAACCCCAGACATTGACCCGGATCACCCTCAAAATCTAATCACTTGTTCCTGGTCCCATTGCGGATATTTCCTGAAAATTTAATCAAAATCTGTCTATAACTGTTCAAATTATGTTGCCAACAAACAGGTAATTAAGCAAAGGATAATTTAGAAGCACAGGGTCTTCAGTATAGCAAGTCTCTGTTGGTAGTGACATGAAAAATGGCAGCGCAAAAGTCAAGAATAATCAAAATGAGCGATGCCTACAGACTCATAGTGCCTTTAGACCAAAGAGTAGTACCAGCACAAGCACTAACATGCTAATCATCTTTCTTTCTCATACCCACTGAGGTTTTAATTATCACACACACAGAGCTAGGCAGGAGCCAGGGTAATTTACAGATTACATGACGAGTGTCAGCCTGTCTTCACCCTGAGCACACAGAACTCCCAGCTTTCAGCTCCTTTTCTCTTTTTTTTTTTGGTTCTACTACTGTGGGTGCATTAAGTTCTTGTCTAGAGGGGGTTTAATTAAAACGTGGCCTATTTCGCAGATATGAATAAAAAGAGAATCATTGTTTAATTTGTTATCTTTTATCCAAACTTATTTCAGAAAGATGGCAGCATGCTTTGGCAAATCCAACATTACCAGTCATTGGCATTATCAGTTTTGTATCTCTGTTACTGATTTATATAATATGGCAAGGGGTCGACTAAATTGCATTTGATTTAAGGAATAATTTGACATTTTGGTAAATAGAGCCAACACTTATTTGCTTTAAGACGAATACTTGCTGTCCACTGAGGCTCCAGCTGGATTAAGCAAATCATGTACATGTGTGGGCTTTAGAAGGGATTTTAATGATTTTGTTACCTTCAAACAGAGCCAGGCTGGCTGTTTGCACCACTGCCAGGCTTTTTGCTAAGCTAAGCTAACAGGCTACTGGCTGTAGCTTTATATTTAGGACACACATGAGAGTGATATCAATCTGAATCTCAGCAAGAAGCAAATATTTCCTTAAATATTGTGCTATTCCCTTAAAACAAGAAACGTGAATGTCAAAATCTGTCAGCGCATAACAAATGCCAATTCCCATAAGAGATTATTGGCCACACTTGTCATTTTTTGTGGCATTACATCATTAGTGGCATTACATCTGCTCCCCATCCATCCTTTTCAGAAACAGGAGTGTAATACACCATTTTCCAAAACCGTTACAAATCACTGTTTAAAAAATAATGATGTTTTATGGTGTGACAGCATTGTGGGTAAGGTCTGGTTAGGTTTAAGCACAAAAACCACTTTGTTAGGGTTAGGGAACGATCATGGTTTGGGTTAAAATGACCACTTGAAATGTGGTTTCTACTGCCTTAAAGTTACACAACCTTCGTCATCATTGCAACAGTAAACACCACGACAGTTGTCGTTATGGATTCCTCGACTAACGGTTGGGGAAAATGACCTTTGCGGTTGGAAACGGGAAGCGATTAGCGGTCTCCAGCAGCAAAGGCCACTTTTTGCCATTTAACTACATTTTAACTATTTAATCTATATTTTGCCAGTGAACTTACTATCTAGCCATCCACTCAACCTACCTCCTCTTAATAAGGAAGTCGTCCTACATTGATCATCTGAACTGTGTCATACTTACTATGTCCGCTTAATGGTGTAAACATAACTACAGGTTGTTTTGCCAGCCTGAATTTTAAACTATGTTTTTTTTTTTTTTTGAAAGACCAAACTGTAAATCTCTTATTTGTACTTCTTCCCAGCACCATTCAATCACTCATTTCCATGCCTGGGAGAAACAATTAGGGCGCTGTTGAAAACCAAGTGTTTATTCATACACACACACATTGACTCGTGCTCCTACTTCACACCCTCTTCTCTGCAGGCCCAGGCTGCTTTGAGAGCTTTTCATCTTTCAAAACACGCTCATTAAATTTGACACAATAACAATACCATTCATTTCCGGGCTCTTCAATTACACTCAAAGGGGGTTTTGAGCAATTATGGGCCCATAAATATCATTCACAGGGTGGTATGTATCAGTGTGGGTCAAACACATTGTTCAGATTCGGCTAACATTTCCTCATTCTTGGATCAACGTGATCTATTTGTCACATCTGGCCAAACCCACAGAGGGCACAGAAGGACTGCAGAAATATCTTTTTCCAGCTCTGCAATAAATATTCAACTGTATTCTAGTCATTTTTCCTTTCTCCTTTCAACATATAAAAATGTGGGGAAACTGCACTCTCATTACTGTGATGCATTTATTTCAACAAAGGAATATTCATCAAAGCTTCATTTCAAGATATTGATTGATGATGACTGATGATGTTGGAAAATGTGAAATTGCGCTGGATTTCTGTTTATCTTGCTATCACTGGCAGATGACTTTTGATATGGAGAGGAAGGTCAGGTTTTGAGACTCATTTCCAAACTAAATAATTTTATTGCAGACCATGATTAGTTGTCTATCTAATCCATCAATCACATTCTAATTAACTGGACTCTAATGTTCCTCTCATTTTCATGGTGTGTTTAACTGACAGAAGGCTGATGCAGATAAATGTGACTTATTATATAGCTGTACATGGTGAACGCGTTTTCATTTTAAAACTGATGAATGATGAAAACTGTGAATTAGATGCTAAAAACTTCCACTTACACAGCCAAACAACGTGCATTGACTATTTGTAATCAAATTGACTGAAATAAAACTCAGCTCTGAAGGAGATGCTTTGGGGATTGGAAATTAATTAAAATTCAAGCAAGACGAAATAAATAAAAATACTACAGTACAGTTAATTTCAAGAAATGTATCTAGATTCATCACCCCTGACCAGAAGACAAAACCACAAATTGTAACCCTTTTGCTATCAGCAGCTTTATGAAGCGTAACAGAACTTGTCATGTGGTAGCAATATTCCTGTGTGTATTAATGCAAATATAAAACCTGTAAAATATGAGAAACTATTTTTTATTTTTTGCTTTACTGGTATCAATTGGAGTTTCGCAAACTGACTAACAAATGCCTCAACTCACTCTGGGGACGTACATGAGAAAATGATACTAGAAAAGAACAACTGGAGCCATTACCCGACAACAGTCATGTTCATAGTGAGTGCACGTGGAGAAACGTTTATGAATTTCTGAGCCGATAGTGAGTGGGAAACGGAAAAGTGGAGACACCCTTGGGTAAATATTATCGTCCAGAGATGCGGTCGCGGCAACAGTTGGCGCCATGCATGCACACACACACACACACACACACACACACACACACACACACANACACACAGTGTCAGGTATGCAGAGTAATCAGTAAGTCAGTGAGGTTATGGATGAGCTGCCAAACACCCCTCTGGAGCCAGTAAAGCAGAGAGGAGGGGGTGCATGACTCCTTCGATGAGGCCCGCTGACAGGGAGGACAGTGACTAGAGGGTCTATGAGAACTCAGCACAACCTCTGACCTTTGATTGTTCCCTCAAACTAACTCCAGGTTTCAATATACAATACATCTGCTTCTGCACAACCTGTCCCCTTTTATTTCCTTTCATTTAGAAAGAAAGTTTTATCATCTTTGGTAGCTTTGAATCCAGCGGAAACAAAGTCTGTTTGAACAGAGAAAGATGTGAAAGTACATGTTGAAAAAGAAAAAAGGGGAATTTTATATACAGTGATGGAAAAAAGACAACCCATGCATTTTGAAATATTGCATTAAAAAATAAAAATGCATAAGACATTTTGACGATTCAGTCATTTTGGTACCAGTGATCCACTAATGAGGGTCATACTTTTTATAAAAATAAACTTAACAGGGGATGTTGGAGGAAGCAAGCAGAAAGTAGGTTAGAGAGAAAGTAAACCATGGAGAAGTTGTTCTTACATTCTTTGGTATTGGGTGGTGCATTTTGACAGGAGTGGCAAACCATCCCATAGAGGTTCCTGGGTCTGTTCTCCAGCATGTAATACCTGAAGGACATAAAAAAAAACATAATCAATAACTTGTTAGGCTACATGATTGCACTACTCAAAACAAGGTTATACTTCCTGGTAACTTAACAGATATCCTAAAAAATTTCCCTTTTCCAAAAAGCCTTTTTTTCTCCTGTAGTTTTGCTTTAACCATGTAAACCAGGGCCTCCATCAGGATCTTTGCCTCCACCACCCAAACAGTAACAGGAAAGGTTAAAAAAAAGAGAAATCAGCTTGAAGGGAGAGAGAAAATTTTCAAATAAATACAGTTTTTAATATTTCAAATGAAGCATGGCAGGTGTGCGTAGATATGTGGCTTTCCTACCTTCTAGACATGCTGCACCTACAGTATGCACTGCATAAATACGGAGAGGCAGCTGAGGTGAAAAGTTTGACACAGTGAAGAAATGTACATAATTGATGCCCTAAAGGCACCAAACATGGCTTGGTACAGACATCGCCCTGAGTCATAGAACACCTATGGGAGGAAAAGGGAGAATGGGAAGCACTAAGGAGCCAAGTTTCTCTGAGTAAGCAGAGGTGGTTTTAAATCGTTGAGACTTGAGAGCGTGAGCAGAATTTATGAGTATGTACACAAAGCGCAGTGCACAGATAATTACCTGATGCTCTCATATATCTGGTTATACACAGGGCACCTGGTTCAATCATGCACTCAGCATCACAAGACCACAAGGATTTAGTTATGGATTTCTGAGGATTTTGGTTAATGGGTAAATGAGATGTCTGATTTGACCTTTGCTGGTAATGAATTTTGGATTTCTGCCATTAGACTTTAGTCCCTGCCTTTTAATCACAAATAACAATGCATTAGTACAAATGTACAAAAAAAAAACAAAAACAGATTTTTATCAGTTCGCATTAAAAAAGGGGCACATAATATAAGATGATTTTATTCAATACTTTCTTTACATTTTATTCATTTACTTTAAATTACTATATATGTTGTATATTCCTATAGTACTCTTCACCCTAAACTAATTTTAGAGGTTTGATACTATTTTTACTGTAGTATTGTATTAAACCCTTCAAAATATTGTTCAATATTTGAAAGATGTGCAGACAAAATGCACTTTCTGCACCAGCAGTACTGGATTTTTCAGAGCAAAATAATTGTAAGGAAAAACAAGCAAACATTGAGTACAATTAGGTGTACATTCAGAAGAGTACACAATTGGTTATCTATCTTACAAATTAATGCATGTACATGTTACATGCAAAATAATGTAATAATACTTTATTAAATATGTTAAATCAATTTTAGTTTTTAAATATTTAAACTATTCATAAAAATATTTCATTATTATTAACTAATTATGTTTGTATAACACATCACAGATATCACAGATAATGATATCTACACGGACTTACTGTTTAATGACTTATAAACAAATATTTTAAAGTGCTACTCTTTAAAGTGCAACAAGGTCATTCTCATTTTCCTTCAAGCCTTTTCCTCTGCTGAGACACAGACTTTTACTGAACTTCATAGCAACTGTTCAGGCCTGTTCTGTTTTGCGTCAAACGTGTGTGGACTCTGCTAACTGTAGCGTACGACACCCACACAAACATCACAGCCTATACAGTACAGATTCGGAAACAAACATGACTGAACTCAGTATTTGCACGCTCATTCCTGTAGCAATCACCCTAGTCAAAAGCAAAAACATCCTCTAAAAACAAGACCGAAAGCCAAGAAAACTACAAAGCAGCCCGACAGCATCCAACATGATATCAAGAGGTGAATATTTCAACATTTAATGATCTCTGTTTAAAGTAGGATTATCCAACAAATCATAAATCTCTCATATTTATGATATTTCATTCAAGTTATATGTATTGTTTACATTTAACACATATTATGTGAAATTCATTTTCCTTTAGCAATGATGTAAAATAATCATCTCATTGATTCTAAGCAGTAATTTAACATGCTGTGAGATGGAAACAGTTTGGTGTTGACACTTAATTTCTACTTAGAGGCAAAAAGAGGAGGGTTGATAGATGATGAGAGGGAGAATGAAGGAGAGGAAGGTAACATAAATCTAGAAAAAAAGGAGAAAATTATCACCACAAATTTAAGTCACAGGAGAGTGGTGACACATTGTTTAAATACAGATTGCACACATGAAAAGTGACCTAGTTGTGTATAGAAATAAAAAAAGGGGGCCAAGGCAAGTTATGAAGTTTGAACCCTGTTTCACCTCTACACAGGTGGCAAATAACTGCACAATACACTCATAAAGACACACAAATTGTCTCCTTAAAACCCATGTCAGAAAGGTGAGGGGCAAACCAACAAGACCACTGATGGATGTTTTGAGTTTTCATTGTTTTTGTACATTTTTAAGTCCAAACATGTGTGGCGTTTGTAGGAACTTCTAAGATTGATCATTATTGAGAAATGAGGGTTTGGTTTATGCAAAGTAAAATTTGCTTTCCATTTAAAATGACAGCTTTTTCCTGCATTCCTGGCCACTTGAGAATTGAGCCAAAGACACAATTTTGTTTCAAATGATTGGTCATTTACTAGCATCCTCGACCACTTCTAACAGGCATTCCTGTGAAGAAAGATTCCAGATTCCAGATCAAGTTTAATTATATACACAGTGCAAGCTATATTTTTTCAGTATTTTCTCATGATGTACATTGTTGTTAGTGTTCATGTCAAAATATGTCAAATTTCTTTCTATAAAGTGTGGGCACTTCATGTGGTCATCACATGTGCTGCTCATATGGCTTCATTTAATGTAACCACAGCTTCACTGACATCTATTGATTTGAACACATTCTAAGCTTAAAGTAATAATAATATTTGAGGGTACAGTTCAGTATTATGTGGTAAATATATGCTCTCTTTTTGTTCCGTTTCGAGTCTTGTGTTTGTGTGATGTTTACCCTGGTAAACAAGGTCCACACTCAGCGTCGCTGTCTGGAGTTCCCGCTACACGCACTGTGGCTTTGTAGAGAGCATCACAGTCTTTATGTCGTCTGCAGATCTCATATTTGCCTTTGGAGTACTTCCCCTGTGGGCACGGTACACAGGCAAAGTCCTCATCCTTCACACCATAGCCACAGGTCTGCAAAACATACAAATGCAAACACACATAATGATGTATAGTTGTGTTAACATTTCTCCCCCTTGTCATTTCATGTCAATAGAGTACATTTTAATATAATGTCATTTAAATGAACTCAGCGCTGCTCATGATTAATGACATGATTCAGAACTATGGAGCCGACACACACATTAAAAAAAGACCACTTGCAAACACACATCTGTTTCTCTGCAGAATCCTTAGTAAATCTGGCATTACATTTTTGAGATGACAAAAGAGGAATCTGATTGGTCACAGAGGTCCCTGTTTGTTTTGTGTGTGTGTGTGTGTGTGTGTGTGTGTGTGTGTGTGTGTGTGTGTGTGTGTGTGTGTGTGTGTGTGTGTGTGTGTGNGTGTGTGCAGCGTCCCATGCCTGGTAGTGTTTAAGATGACCAACTCATCATTCTATCATCTAGCATTGATCTCCTCCTCCTATCTCCGCATGTTAATTCCTCACAGTGAGGAGGTAGAGCAGCAGGCGTGCGCGCGCACACACACACACACACACACACACACACACACACACACACACACACACACACACACACATAGAGTCTGTCTGTCTTGCTCCCTTTCATCTTTCATTTCCCCTCTTACTTTCATCTGTCTTTTAAAACAAGACTATGTCTCTTCGCTTTGGGCTACAGGAGACCAACCTCTTTTGGAGAAATCTAATACTGCTTCTCTTGTGTTTGACATCCTGAATTCACAGTGTGATTGTTTGATATAAAATTGCACCAGGCTATAGGCAGGGTGTTGTCACTTTGGGTTAAAGCTCACTTTGTAGACAGGATGTCTTTTGTAGATAGGATCATAGATTGTGGCTTCTGTTCATTCAGTCAAAGCATTTCAAAAACAATTGAAACATGACAACAAACAGGGCAGATTATTTCTGGGGGCATTTTTGGGTTTTAGTTTGATGACTGATAGTGAAGAGTGGAAAGAAATGCAGAGGAAGAGAAAAGGTCAGAATCAAACCAGGAGATTGTGGTTACATATCTTAAGCCAACCAGGCCACAAGGCTGACTCCAGGGAGCACATTTTTTATTTTGGGCATTTTTGCCACATTATGCATGCTGACTTGAAACTTCAATACCTTTCTTTGGCTAAACCACAACAGCATGGCCAGCCCTTAAGCACTGACTGACCAACTGACCCTCTAGTGTTTCCTTCACAGTCCAACCATATACAAGGTTTCACTTTATCTTGTTCAGTGTTTCCATCACTTCTGTCACTCAAGAAAACTTTAAAATATAAGTCTGACTTCAGTGTTTACGTTCATGTACAACTAGCATGAAAATCTAATCCAGCTCTGTCAGCCACAATCTGGATACAAGATGCACGTGCAAGGGGGGTCCTCGAACGTCTTCATCATTCTGTGATGTGCCATGTAGCCATGTCTCTATGTGTGTGGGGGGCACATACTTTCTGAAGTCTGTTGTGAGGAGGAACCATATGGTTATCCTATGATTAAAAGGGTGTCACACACTTGCAGGGAAAGCTCAGGGGAATAGACGAACACATGAATTACGGGCTTTGGCACTCAGTGGATTACACAGACAGGAGAAAGTGCAAAGAAGCCTTTCATCTTACTGATCAAACTCCTCTCCCCTCTCATGTCTCTATCGCCCACAAATGGCTAAACTGCTCTTTATGACAGAGCTGTGCGCTTATCAATCTGAGCTTCTTGTCACTGTCTCTGTCAGAAAAAAAGACACACGGACCGCTTGGTTTTCAAGTTCAAACACAATGTGTTGCTGTGGTTACTTAGCAAAAGCATATGGTAGATTAGTGAACTCGAGGACGGAAGGAGAGAAGCTGGAAAGGAAGCGTAAAAAAAACAAACACAGTGGCACCAATCATGGGATTTTTATGTATGCTGTTTTATTGAGCTAAAAGAGGAAGGAAGGAAGTTGTTATTATGATGAGATAAAAGGATAGTAGAGTTTATGTTTTTGTTTTATTGAGCTTTCACTAAATTATATTTAATGGTGCTACGCACAAAAAACAACAACAACAACAACAACAAAAAACACTTAAGAGACTAGGCACTCAGGACGGCATATAAAATACTTGATATTTGTTGTTATCTATATTCTGTTCTTAAAAATAATATCATTAGGTTGAGTGGGTAGACACTGTATTTACTAGACTGGTGCCAAATAATGTTAAAATCTCACTGGCAGTTGAGACATTCGATTTATATCTGGATATAAAGATCTCAGCCTTGAAACCAATTAAGGCACTTCATAAACAAGCTTTGAATGTCTTGGACAGGAAGCCACAACAGTATCATTAGCATCATTATGATGTATTTAGTATAATGATAATGTAGATCTTTGAAAATTGAATTGAGATCGGTGTTTAGCTTGCAATACTGCGCCTCCACCACTGAAAAGCTTAGTTCAACTTCAGCTTCAAGGTCAGCTTTTATGGGAGAAAGTGAAAAATCCCTCTGCACACTTAAATATATACAAATGATGCATGAACAGGCTTTCCAGTAGCCACTCCTGGTTTCAATTTGGAACAGGGACTTTTCTTGCAAATGAATGTCAAATAAAGGGTAAACTCCCAACAAAATCTTTAAGAAAGGATGCACACACTGAATAAATTGAGAGTGACTATAATTCTGTTTGTTCACTGCTGAGTGCATCTGTCTCTCTTAAGAGGGCGTGGCACCCTGAGGTGCCTGATGAAGCATTTACCTCCGTTGTGTTTGCTTTGGCTGTCTACAGGCTGACTGACAGAGGCTAAATCACTACGTGACTACTGCTAGTCATTCACTGTAATGCATGCCTTCACATCGACGTCAGTGAGAGCAATAAACCATAAAGAAATTGTGCATTTGAATTTAGGTACTCTTCACTGTGCAACAATGTGTGTGTACGTGTGTTTGTTGTGGGTGGTCTGAACAAAACAAGGTTAGGTTTTCATGCTAATCATCAGTTTGACATGGTTACTAATAGATGTTGAATTGGCAGCTATCCACCCCTGATCCCCACAAGAAAGAAACCAGAAAATATTCACATTTAAGAAGCTGGAAACATATAATTTTACTTTTTTCCAATAAAAAAGACGCATACTGATCAATTATCAAAATAGTTGCTGATTAATTTTCTGTCAGTTGATTCATTTCTTAACAAACAGCTGCCTTAACAGCAGCAGCAGGACTGAGGTTACTATATTTGTGAAACCAGGTCAGTATAATACTTAATATCCTTAAAACAGGGATCAGATTACAGGATGATTTATATCCAGTTTACCCCTCCTGACAATCAGAGGAGAAATCTGGTCTGGGACCTTTTTAGTACCAATATTGGGGCCCATATTATTTGACCATTTGAGAGGTTTACAGATAAAGTTTCCAGCCTCCAGCTCTGCTCACCTGATTCATTGGGCTGGCCCAATCATTTCAAACATATTTCATATCTAGGACTTCAAATCTGGCTGTTTGTGTTACTACTTTCCAAGAGGGGCTATAATAGCTTATAAGAGAGATCTGAAGTTGGTGCCAAGCAATGGTAAACACTGTAGCCCTTAAGGCTAATGTTAGCTAACATGCTACTGTTGACAGATATAAAAACTGTTGACCGCGCCTCCTTAGCCATTTTTTCAGACTCCTTCAACTTCTGCTTTTGTTTTTCTCACTGCAAAGCATCTTGTTTACATCTGCTTCCTTGTGAAACCACATGAGACCACGTGAGATCATGTGAGGTGGTGCAACACTCCCTCTGGCACATAATATAATATATCGTAGTGTGTGATGCACCATTACATTCAAGTCTTGTAGGGTGTGCATGTTTAAGATTAGAAAGAAGAAAATCTGTGAAGTTTTTCCTGTGTGTGAGGCAACACAATTTCATATTTGATTAGGATTTTAAAACATGTGTAGTCTTATCCAGGCTTAAGTGAAAGTGCAACTTTGGGCTGCACTCAAAAAGCTTTATTACATGTGTATGCAAGTGTGTCTCACCATGTATGGCTCTTGTCCTGGTTGGCACTGAGGGCAGGCCTGGCAGCTGTTACTGGTCTGGTTTAAAAACTCGTACTCTCCACAGCTGGAATATTCTGCGCTCGCAAACATACAACACACCTGGAGGAAGAAAGGCAGACAGAAACAAACAGAGAAAGTAAGACTAACACATTGATAACATGGTTAATGGGTGAAAACAAAAATGGCAGATTCACAGTGTAGTGTCTTTATGTTGAGGGTAAATCCTTTACTCTTAGGCACATCATACATGATTAAAATAAGACTAAATCAATTTCAGTAAGACAAAGGATTATTATGCAAGCGCAGAATATATGTGTTGATATTTAGGTATATAGACACATCCATCGAGCTTTTAATTTTGTAACTTTTCCCTTTATAATTTCTACATTTATTTGGTAATTTATTTTTGCAGATATTATCACTCTTACATGTATAAAATTTAACATTTAGTATAATTCAGGGTGACATTCATTTAGTTTTCTCTAGATTTCGGTATTCATTTATATAATTATTACCATTTGTTTTAGCGAATCAGGAGCTCTAATGTTTGTTTTTTTCCTTTCCAATGTTTTCATACTCAACTATTATTTCACATTCCTTGCTGTCAATTTTTAAAATTGGAGAGCTTGGAAGGAAACTTTTTTTTTTTTTTACTGTGTTTCATTTGCAGAGGTCTACCAAGGCTGTATTTATGATTGTGATTAGTCTTTAAAATGCAGCTGAAGAAAAGTTCTCAGCAATACTTTAAAATTAATTAAAAACGAACTTTTGCTTCACAGCACCAAAGTCAAATCTTTATTACTCAATTTTGTGCACTAAGATCTGACATCAATGACGAACTCCATCATACTTTTTTGCA
>JANJYP010208494.1:0-11409 GCA_024605115.1 Rastrelliger brachysoma
CCCCCCCCCCCTCCACCTCCCTCCTCCTTCTCTCTCTTCATCCATCTCTTCTAATGGATTCCCAAGGCTTCAACCAATCTTTTTTTTCCTATTTCCTTCTCCTTCTCCTCTTAACAGGGGGTAAGAGAGTCTAAAAAAGACGGGGCGCTATAAGCCCTGCGAAGCCGAGCCCCACATGAAACCGAGGAGATGGAACTTTATGTCTCTCTCTGCTGCTTGATCAATAGGAATTTAATGGACAAGGATTGAGTTCAGGGAGTTCATGCTTGCCAACGTGCCTGAGGGCTGAGCGCATGCATGCACACGGAGAGGCACGCAGGGAGGCTCACAAACACACACACACACACACACACACACACACACTCATTCAAACTGATGTTCTCTATGGCACACACACACGTGCACACCACACAGCCGCGCATTCACAGAAGCTGCCAAAAAGCTACTGAATTGCAAATGCTATAAATTCAATCGATTATAACCTATAGGCAGAACTGCTTTTGATACAAGATTGAAATAATTCACTGATTATTGAATTACACGACTCACCAAGGGGTAAGGGGGAAAAAGGTGGTGGTGGAGGGAGGTAGGAGGGGGCTAAGGGGAGGGTGGAATCTATAGGAGAGCAGCCTGAATATTTCATTGAAGTGAGCTGAAAGCAATCAATTGAAGGAGGACATCACATTATGCAAGCCCTTGTGTCAGAACAGCTTCTCCCGCCTTATACAAATGTAGAGTTTAAAGAGCCGTGTTTAAAGCCCACATAGATACTGACACCAAAACTTACACACACACACACACACACACACACACACACACACACACACACACACACACACACACACACACACACACACATATATACACCAGATCGCTAGCGAAGAGATAGAGAAAAACACATGAAAGAGAATGTGAAATGAAGGCCTGAGAGCCCCTCAAGTAGACATACATATACACAGTACATCCACAAACACATCAGCTATGTGCTTTTTTTTTTTTTTTTTGGTATTAGTCCTGGTACACGTCAAATGGAGCTGCATTTCAGTCACACACACATGAAAAAAAATGGTCTATGTCATTTTTAAAAAAATTCTGCCTCTTTTTAAAATTCTTTCTTGATCTTAATTTGAAAGGAAAGGAAAGTCGTTCCTCATGTGCAACAAAATATAAAGGCCATTCACTTTAGAACATGATGAGAACAAGTGCAAATTGTAAGCAACAAGCGAAGTCACGTCCAACTCTCTTTTTTAAAAAAAAAAATCTTACTTCTCTCTTTGCGCAAATTTAACAAAATAAAAGAGAAAAAACAGTTGATAAATGAGGAATTGAATGAATAAAACCACACAACAACTAAAAAAAAGGAAAGAAAGAAAGAGAAAGACTGACAAGGTTATGCCATGACACCACTGTTGGCTTTGTGGTGCGACTCTTAAACAGTGAGCGCTTTGCTTTCTCTGCACCGAGAGAGAGAGAGAGAGAAAGCGAGGGAGAGAGAGAGCCTGTTCTTTTATGGTGGTCAAACATTTGGATAAGCCCCACCTGACAAAACTGACAGTTCCTCACGGTGCACTGGAGCCATATTGGCCGCCACATTTCTGCGTGACTTACGCGTTTCTGCGTTAATTCTATTACACAGCATTTTAAAGTGAAGAAGAAGAAAAAAAACCGGATTATGGAGAGAATGGCAGCATTAGCAGGCAAGCAGCAGCAGAATTAGAAAAAAGAGAAGAGGAGAAGAGAGGATCAGCAGAGGCAAGCATCTCTAGAGGATTTTTTTTTAATATTCCATACTCACCCCATTGTTGGAAGTCTGTCAATTTTCTCCTCATGCGCTCAAGTCGACGCCAGTGTATTGGTAATATCTGGAAATCACTGAAGAGAGAGAGAGCCAGAGAGGGAGAGAGGGAGAGAGAGAGAGAGAGAGAGAGAGAGAGAGAGAGAGGGAGAGGGAGAGGGGGGAAACGCCCCCTCTCTAACTCTCTTTTTCTCTTTCTCTCTCCCTCTCCATCCTCCCATAAAAAAGAGCCTCTCCCTTGTAGGAAAAAAAATGAAGGTAAAAAGGAGAAGAGGAGAGAAAAAAAAAAGATCCGAGAGGCAGACACTCTACACCCTTTATCCTCCCTGTAGATCCTGGAATCTCTGGCTGCTTCTGCCCTCATCTCTCTCTCTCTCTTTTTCCTCACTCCTCCCTCCCCTCTCTTCTCTCTCTCTCCCTCTCCTGTCCTCCCATTGTTGCGAATCAAGCGTGGTCAAAGGGGCGCGGCGGAGGCGACTCAACGATTCACAGAGAGGAGATTTCAACCTCACACATGATCGTGATGCTGATGCGCACTGATCAAGACATGAGTGACAGTTCAGATATTTGATTTCCCGAAGGTCTGATCATAATAACACTAACAACAAACACCACTAAGAATCTTTTTTTAAACAGCTCCAATCAGCAACAGAAACACGGATGAGCCTGGATGTGCGTAAAAAAAACCCCATAAACGCTTGGACTTTACGCGGCCTCTCCCTCTCTTTTGTCTCAATGTCTTAATTCCATTAAAGCTATAATAAGCACATTAAACAATAGTCTCTAACTAAGGCTTGGAAATTATTCAAATGTAACCTTCACCAAAGTGTTGAGATGATAAACCTGCACACCGGGAGACACTCATTAGGCAGTGGCAGGCTGCCTGGAGAGCTCTACTTTGGAGCCGTTTGCCCTGAACATGACCGCGTTGCACGTTAGGCTAATTAACTTTTCAAAATTACAGATGGCCCCGCATTTAAATTCTGGGCGGAATGATCGACATTTTCTGTTATTAATTCTGGGTCCCGCCTCCCTTGCTACAAAATCACCATTGTGCATAAAATTAGGGCCCATCTAGCTTCTCTTTTTTTCACCCCCCCCCTCTTTTTTGCTTTAAAATGGTCTCAGCAGACTTTTTCATCAGCAGCACATAATAGGAGCTGATGGACAGACGGTAAGTGCATTACTGCCTGATGCACAAGTAAAGGAAGTCTCACTGCCTGCCCATTCAAGAGCACAATCTGTGTATGTGTACATGTGTGTGTGTGTGTGTAGTGTGGCCCACTGTGTGCATTGCAGCTCCCTGACAGCAACTTCTCAGTGACTGGCTCTATATCCATCCTAATCCAATCCCATGGGATTTCCAGGCGTTGAATTTCCACAGCAGAGGACTGCCAGCTTCAGCGGGGATCTCTGCTTCCCAAATCTCCCCCAAACCTCTCCTTATCTGCCAGGGATTACACAGCTCAGCTCCCTGGGTAGTAGAAAGTAGAGGTGGTACTCCAGCGGTAGTAGTGGTAGTGGTAATAGTAGTAGCAGTGGAAGTGGTGCGGGCTCCATTATGGCTCGGTATATAGCTTGACGAGGTGGGCATATTGTGAGACTGCGCCACCATTCATCATGGTTTTTATTATTTGTCAAACAGTATCAGGATGTAGGGTTTTATTGGGCTGACACTGAAGGCGGATTTAGGCTACTTTATATCTTAGAAAGGCCCAGCGGAAAGCACACACACACATACACACACACACACACACACACATTTGACCATCTATCACTCTGCGGCTTTAGTATTACATAATACTGCTGCATGCTGCCTGTCCGTCAATCAATAAGACAGGTTTGAAATTTTCACTACATATGAACCTTATATGCGCAATGTGACAGATGCGAATACGCATGATGTGAATTGCTTCCCCACATCCTAACCCGCTGAGGTCATTTTCACCAAATTTTCATGGTAGAAGCAGTGAGGCTAAAAAAGAAAAAGAGGCCAGACATTGACCAGTAGAGTTGTAAGTCCTGCACCCCCTGTCCTGTTTCCTGGTTGTTTGGCTCTTTGGTTCTCTAATTTCTTCCTCCTCTCTCTCTCTTTCTGTCTCTCCCCTCTTTTGCAGTCTGCTCAGATCCCTGTGGTATGAGCACATTTCTCATTCCCTCTCCTCCTCTCCCTGACTCTCGCTCCCTCAAGATTGCTGCTTTATTAAACAGACTCTCCCTATCTTTCATTTGCCACTCTCTCCACCACCATGCACCCCTCTCCTCTCCTCTCCTCTCTCTCTCTCACAGTTTTTTATTTTATTTATTCTCTCCTCAACACACATACACACACACACACTCACTCACTCAAACACACTGGCTTTACATTCTTCAGTGCATGGCTCAGCAGTCATATCTGTATACTTTATATAGGCTATTCGGCTCTGTCTTCTTAGTGCGGAAAAGCAAAGGATGTGAAAATGTGTGATGGTGATACAGAAAGAAAAAAAGGTCTCTCATTTCTCCCTTTGTTCACTCTCTACATCGCTCCCGCCCTATGTGTGCTCCCTCCATCTCTCTCTCTCTCTCTCTCTCTCTCCCTGTGCTCCCTCCATCTCTTTCAGACCCAGGGCAGCTATATTTAGCGGCAGGTTAACTGCTCCTGTCAAAGGTCTGATTTGTATTCTCTGCATGTGAGTCTGACTCGGGCCTCGCAGCAACACAAACAAAAGGCCCTAGTTTGAATATGCACTGAGTCCACTGGCTTAGGAATCAAAGCCCTCTCTCTGCCCCGCTGCCAGTGGCGCCACCTGCTATGGAAGGGGAGGGTGGGTGAGGAGGAGGAGATGGTGGTGGGAGAGGAGGTGGGTGGGATCGTGGAGGTGGGGGGACTCAAAGTCAAGCTCAATTCACTCCAAACGCATACATTCATGCAGGGAGGAGCACGAAGGCTCAATGGGCCCACTTCACGGTGTTGCACCACACGCTCTGAATGTGCAATGTTTGTGTAAGAGATGAGGGGGGGGAATGAGGAAAAGGGTCGTGCCCCCGGTACCTTCTTCTCTGGACAACAAGAATACGGGATGGCAGGAGGGAGGGGGTAAAGGACAGGAGGGTTAAAGAAAAAGGAGCTCTGTGGTACAGGAGACGAATTGAGAATAGAAATCTTCCCCTTTTTCCTCAGCATCTGCCCCAGGGGTTTAAGTGACAGGGGAGATTAAAGTGAGATGCACATACATTACATGCTACTGTACATATAAGGACACATGGGGAGTCCGAGGAGTTGAGCTGGAGGAGAGGTGTGATACACCCCGCTGTTTTCCTCCCCCCCTCTCTCTTCGCTTCCGCTGCACGGTCTCATCTGGTCCGGCAGCAGGCTGTGGGTGACAGGCTGAAATGGCACCCCGCTACATCAAGAGATACAGTCACTTTGAGCGTGACATATCCCACATACCAAAGCAATGCCGGCAGCCTCAATTGACCGCTTTCTTAGTCTTGCCCCCCCTACACCTTAGTAACCGTTGCTACGTTGATCAAGCTTTTCATTCCCGTACATGCAGTTTACATTGATGATGGAGGCAGATTTACCATTGCAAATTTTTAGTAATAATTGAAACAATCGATTAGAAGCAAGAGGAAAGGTCAAGGTCTAGAATATAAGGCAGATGCGAAGTGATATAACATTACATACTCTCCAATGGCCAGCATGGGGTGACTTCACTGGTTGAAAATAGAAGTTCAATTGTGTGGAGCTGGATGAGAAAATAATGCTACTTTTCCCTTTATATATAACCCAATGAGTTTATGGTCTCCATTGGTAAGTAAATCATGGTCCCCTGTAGACTAAAATAGTGGATAAAGTGTTTGGTCAGTGTGCAGGGTGACAAGTAGCCAGGGTAGCACCCACTGGTGGTTCGCTTAATTACATTCAGTGACTACACACAGTCAGGGAACTCTCAATAGAGTTAGGTTTTCTCCAGCCAAAAATCTGGATGACCAACCAGCAAACAGAGGAAGGGCTGAACGCAGTGACGTTAGTCAGCTGGTTGTGTACGTTGTCACCCTTAGATTAAGGCCTGCTGTCAAATATGAACTTTAAGTGCATTATAGTCCCTCAGATGCGAAGATTTAAGTCAAAAAACGACAATGCTCGTTACTTGATAATTCCATTTTGGAGTTACGGTTGCGTTCGATCTGAGTTGTATACCAAGAAATGAGTCCCCATGACATATGTAATGACCAAGCAGTGGCGATTGGTCAAAATTAAAACTATTCCGCCCACCATGATGCAAACGTTGTCTATGGGATGGTACCCAGATGCTCATCACAATGTGAAACAATGTGAGAGTAGTTGGTTAACCAGGCTAGGGTGACAAGTCTAACACGACACAACACTGGTGATGTAAAGTACATTACTTTACATCAACCCCAGATGTAACCCCAGATTAGGAGTATAGGTGTAACAGTTGCTATTTTAGTTTTTAGTTCATGAAATTTAGCTAAAACATTTTGGTCACCTAAAACATTTTGTTGAGCATTTGGTGGCACTACAAGATGCCCTAAGAGATGCTCTAAGGAGTCAACTGTTCAGTTCTTCTGGTAAGTAGTCAACATTTTGTTTATTAGTTAGCCAAAATTACCATTAGCAGTAGCAATATAACAGTTACCATAGAATTTAAATACACAGTGCTTACCAAGGTAGGAGCTAATGCAAGGGTAATTGACAGCCCCACCATCTTGTCTAAACAATGTCACTTCTGGTATCAAAAAACCAAGATGATGATGGTCAAAATGGCCAATTTGAGGTTGTATGATGGGAGACAACAATAGGTGTTTTTTACATTGTTTTTTACAGTCTATTGTCCAGAGGTAGACAAAAGCACACATCTCATTTGTAGTTAATGATTATTTTGCTGGCTGAATGACAACTGTCACTAATAGATTATTTTTTACAACAGTCAAAAAAATAAATAAAAAAAAAAAGCTGTAATGAAGTGCTAGAAAAACGTTATATGGACACATGCTTTAAGAAATGCTGTACTTTAGTGTACTGTATATACATCTTATTGTTTATTGATCATATTTTCAATCTGTATATTTTACTTCGACTGTTACAGGACAGAATGCTTTTAGGATGACGACTACTAATGTATTTGGTAAGCGTAATGCTATCCCTGGTAACATTCCCTGGGGTTGCTGGAGTAGAAACTTCCCCAAATCCAATGAAGATTAATAAGATTATTAAATTCTGTTAGCATCCTGTATCAGCTTCCACAAAGTCTCAAAATGCCAAACAGTGGATGTGCTGGTTGTAGCAATGGACAGTAAGCGCACCCCCCCCAAAAAAAATAACAACAAAACAACAAACAAACCAAAAAACAATAAAAAACAAACAAAAAAACTATAATCCAAAATCCAACAAAATAATGTGTCATGAAATGTACATAACATTTGGTTAATGTTCTGTAGGCAACAACAACCTTATTAGTCAGACATGCTAATGATTACAGCTAACATTAAAACAGGCTAACCCCTTCTACACTGAGAATCCTCCATACTGTCAATATATGAAGTATTGCTTATATTATTACATGTACATTGCTATGGCTTTTGGAGAACTGCTGTGGCTTTTTATGGTTGCTACACCATAACTGCTCCTTTAGAGCAAGGGTTTAGCTAACAGAAAAAGTTGATTCATGATTGTGTTTTATAATGTGATCAGGAATGAACCCGTTCACCCCACCCATTAGCTTATTAAGGGTCTCAGCAGATACACCTCCAACAAAACAGGACGGAAATAAACAACCTTTACCATTTATAGGGTTTCCAGTTCGTCTAACATGCACTTTGATCTCAACTGATATGTATTGAATCAGCTGGTCAATTGAGTCAATATGGGCAATCAAATGAGCAGTGAAATGAAACCTTGCCTGTCATATCACATTAAAGTGAAGACAAATCACATTCTGCATGTAAGCTTAAGGTGTAGTAATAAACATTACCATTGCTCAACTGCATTCTAATCGAAGTCTGAGGTTTATGACCATGAGCTTGGTAAATATTTAACAGTGACAGTTGGTGTCCAGTCTGCTCAGTTGGGTACCGACATCACCAAACAATATCAACAAACATGACCAGTGATTGCATGATTCCTGGGGCTTATGCAATCAAAATCAAAAAAATATATATCTAAAAAAATAAAACAATTTTCACATAACTATTTTAGATTTTTTTTTTTTTACATCTGTGTAGCATCTCGGATTCAGAGAAGCGAAAATGTGCTTTAAAAACAGGCAGGGTGCAGACATGTAATGAATACATTTCCTGCTTGACAGAAACATATTTGAATATAATTTCAAATGAGATGAGGAACACTTTGTATATTTTCCTCACTGAAATAGCTTTGAAAATGGATGAATTACCTGGTAAATAAAATCAAGCAAATTCCTCCCCCCCCCACAAACACACACAGTACAAATACTGTGCCACACTATGTCTATGTCTGACAATACAGTATGTCAGTCCATGGAGTTGAGTTCCTCCTCCGCATTCTTATTTTCATTTTTTTTTTTTTTTTGATAAAACTTTCCTACTGTGCAAACTTCATTTGCTGATGAAGGCCACCAGATGTGCCTGAAAATCCAGAAGAAATCTAGGAAGTGGACTCTGAGTTAAGATTTTGTTTTTGTCATATTGCTGTTTCTGAGGTCAATCCTGACTTTTCACGTTTGTTAAAGCAGCCCGTGAATGTGTGCATACTAGTTAATAAAGGCTTAATGACACTATAAATTAATATGATTACAGCTATGTTGTATTGTATTATCAATCATTGAAACCAGTTTACTTAACAGGTACGGATGTCGCATTGGAGAAATTATACTTGTACAAATGTACCCCTAACCCCTTACTAACCCTAACACTAATCTTTTAAAATGTCCCTATCTGCTTATTCCTAAATTGAAGTGTGTAATTATAAACAAATAATTAAAAGTTTATACCCTTATTCTAAAAGCTAAATATAGGATTAAAGTTGAGTTTTACCCACTAATTCTTCAGTGATTTTTAATCCTAGGAGTCTAGGATGTCAAACTAAGTTGTTCTAAGATTGGAGCCTCATTCTTCAGATACATGACAAGCCCAGCTTCCGCACAACTCCGAATGCCGGGGGGCAACTTTATAGTGGCAGACAAATGTAGCAATATGTAGAACATTTTACAGATGTTTCTATTCCATAAAAGATCACTAGTTGCTGCCCCACCCTCGCTCCTTTCCTCCCTGTCTCTCCGTGTCAATCCGTGTGTCTGTCTAAAGGCTGAAATGTGCTGCCAAGCCTGCAACCACAAACATACAGTGATTTTCCTGTTTGCAGCTATCTTAAGCAGACTGGGAGTTGTTTTTCTAGCTTTATGGATATAGACTCCGTTTCTGTTTTTTTTTATTTATTTTTTTATTCAGGCTGTCCGGCTTCAGACCTGAGCCTCCCAGCTGGCTGTAAAGCCGGTGACAGCTTCACAAAACTAGTACCGACATAGAACTGCATGTACATCTATTGTCTAGGCCTATTCAGACAATAACCAGGTCTGTCAGTCAATCACTCTCCCAGTCAGTCAGTGAGTCAGTCAGTTGGCATGCAATAAAAAAGGTTTCGTTGTCAGATAGACCAGTGGAGAGTGACATTCATGCTCTGTATAGCTGTCTTAAAATGCTTGATTACACACAATTAGGATTATGATACACTTGTTTTTCATTACCCTGATAAGTAGTTGGGGGGTAGTGCAAATATGACAGCCGCAGTGCTTTTTAACAGTCTCAAAGTGCAGTACTTTGTCTTCACTGTACTTATACCTATCAGCTTGGCCTCCTCTCAACAGCTCACTCAAGGGGAATGTCCTAATTGTCTATTAGCTCGGAGTGTGTCTGTGTGTTTACGTGTGTGTGAAAGAGGTCCTGGGCCTGCCATCAGTCAGATCTACTGCAGCAGCAGTAGTAGTAGCGGTAGCAGCAGTAGTAGCGTTGGCAGGCAAGGGGTTACAAGGGTTGGGATGGGATATGAAGAAGCTCAGCTAGGCTTAGTCCCTCAGGACCCGCTGTATATGCGAGAGGACTGAGCGCGTGCGTGTATGAATGCATGTGTGTGTGTGCGCGCGTTTTGTCAGGTCAGCACCTCGCCCACAGCCCACTGATGATGTCCACCCCTGATGATGTCATGCTATCGATCGGCAGGGCGTCTGTTGTGGGATTTGGTGTCAGTGTCTGGAGAGAGAGAGAGAGAGAGAGAGGGAGAGAGAGAGAGAGAGAGAGAGAGAGAGAAAGAGAGAGAGAGGAAGAGAGGATGGGTTGATGTGGTTAGGTGGAGAGAGATGAAGAGGAGCAAAGATTCAGAGTCAGATAGAATGGTTTAAGACTGTTAACGCAAAACATTTAAAGGTTCTTTTCTCACCTAAACAAACAAGAATCTATTTCAAATACTTTTACTTTTGATACTTAAATGACACTTTGCTAATAATGCTATTGTAATTTCACTCAAAGGTACCCTGGGGACCACTGGTAGTGCTATAGATAATGTTTTACATGTGGGTAATGGTTTTATTTGAATCATATGGGCAGCGTGATTCTTATTGTGCCTTCAGTTTTCTGCTGCTCCACTGATTGACAGTTGTAGGCGCTAATGCAGAAGTAGCAACATATAAACAAGACTGCTAGCAAGCAAGCATGGATATAAACAATGCATCAATCGAAAAAAAATAAAAAAACAAAAACTTAACTGCACCTAATAGTTTATTTGTTAAACCTCGACATACACATTGAGCACTGATCGGTTGTCGCATGTGCCACGTAGCCACAACATCCATATTCGACTCTATGTGGGGATACACGTTTTCATTTTTTGCTGCTCTCCACTAGCAGGCTTAAGGGAAAAATATCCAAAAGCACATCTTAAAAACAGACGTGCTTTTGGATATTTTTGTGTTTTTGTGAGAAACACTGAACAGAATTTTTTTTTTNAAGCTTTAAAACATGATTTTGCCAAATTGTGCCCATTTAAACTGACAAGGCAGCTGTTTATTTCCACATCTGGCAGTTAGGGAGCAACATTATCATTCATTTGAAGTCATGTTTCTGTCCACCCAATAAACGCAAGTCCAATACTCACTCTCTCTTTTAGCTCTGTTTTTGCTCTCCATCAACTCCTGCGGGAAATATCTGGCTCTTTAGCTGCTAAGTGCTCCACTATGTTCACCAGCTAGTCATTGACTATGTTTGTTTGCTGTTTGATGCTGAGCAGGTAGTGTACAGAGGGGTTTTTTCCACTGAAAACAGCTTACTGCTGTGACCGAAAAGGACACCATTAGAACAGAACAGGAACATTGCAGCTCGAGTGATATGATAAAGCTTTGTAAAACTGAGAGAAGCTGCTGATAATCTCTGTAGGTTCATCATTACAGTATGGAAAACACTGCTAATGTTGATTAATGACTAAAGAACAAAATAATAAAATGGCTTTTACTTATTAAAACCATATTTGGTATCATATCACTTTACTCCTAATACCTTAAAAACAAAAAATAACAAAAACTAAACTAAAACTACTTGTTAGAATAACAAAAACCAAACTGAAATTAACACTGAAAAAT
>JANJYP010208592.1:0-10556 GCA_024605115.1 Rastrelliger brachysoma
TACACACAAACTTGCACGCATGCACAGACATTGATGGTGATGGGGCATGGAGCAGTTGATGCTCATATCAAGAGAAAGCCTTTGATCAGTGTGACAGGAAGGGCACTCGCCCCAAAGGAATTAGACAACTCTTGCCTTGCAAAAGCACATCCATAAAAACTCATTGCATTTGCAACAGAGGAGAGAGAATATCTGATATTTAACTTCATTAATATGCTAAATGTATGAATATAATTTGTTCCAGTTCAGTGTCCAGAGTAGCATGTCCAGAGTGGCATGATAGCCATAAAGAGTAGAATGTGCAGAAATTCAGGTTGCATGTATAATCCTCTTAATTTAATAGGTTGTTAATCTGCACAAGTAATTTACATACAGGCTTTTAAATTAGCACAACCACCTTTTTCTTTAGTTTTCCTGTGTAAAAACAAAAGTTTGTTTTTGATAAATTGAAGACTTTATAACAAATTTAAGATTTTGTTTAACTCTGCATTTGTAGTCAGACCTGGAGAGGAGATATCTTCTATGATACACAGACAAATCAAACATGTTTACACTCTGCTAGAAACATTTAATTTTTACTTAAGATTTGTCTGTTTATACTTTGGAGGTGATTTTGGGGAATACTCTCATTTGCATTCTTGCCAAGAATCACATGGCAAGATTGACACTGCTCTCACAGTTAAATATGAAGCTACAACAAGGGGACAGTTAGCGTATTTTTCCAAAAACATTCCTTTCATATTGTCGTTAGGTCCCTCTATACTGTAATTCTACTGCTACTTCTCTCCAATGTGTCTTTTTGTCCTGTTGTGGAACATAAAGGTAAGCTTGTATGAAGTTCTCCTGTATTTTTTTCTTGATTGAATCAAGAATCTAAGGAGGGGGTTGTGTGTGACACATGATTGAAAAACCCTCAGACAAATCTGGGATTCTGGCATATAGAGCTAAAACTGTCTTTATTTGACTTGATAAATGTGATATGAATCTAATTTTAGCAAATGAAAAGAGTTGTTGAAGGTTATTAAAGTTGTCTGCCCAGTCATTGATTTGTGAGGAGAGGAGAGGAGAGGAGAGGAGAGGAGAGGAGAGGAGAGGAGAGGAGAGGAGAGGNCAGACATGAACAGAACTAAAAATATAAGTGGACCCAATCTGGCTGCACTTGGCATTAGAATGGCCACCCATCCAAAAACCCATGCCCACCCCCCATGTCGCTTTTGTCCATCTCCAAACCCTGCGGATGCTCTGCTTGTGTAGCAGATGCACATAACCAAAGGATGTGAGGCATGAAAGCAATGGGAAATTCATTATATATTCCCACCCCCCTCCGTTCACCATAATCACCACAATTAGCAGACATCTGCAGTGACTCCAAAGCTAGGAGTGTATTCAGGCAATCAGAGCAGCTTCACCGACGGCACTGACTACAGCCCCCTCTGTGATGGGCCTCATCCTGAAGGGAAGCATTCCATTAGAAACTCAGTGATTAATTGAGACAGAGAATTCGCTCCTGGCATCAAGCAAGAATGAAACTCAACAGGAGGCATCCATGATGGCAGTTGTGCATGGTATTGGTGGAGGTGGTCCGTAGTTGGTGGGGACTGTGCCATACTGTTGATGATGTGAGATAAGGTGCTCACACTGCGGTTTTGCAATTAGCTGTATGGGAACAGTTACCAGACAACAGCTATATGAAGATTTTCTGACCCATCAAGTAAACAAAACCTGTGTGTGTCTAATGATAATCCAGAGTTAATAGCTCCTTACCATTTTGAAGGGGAAAACATGTTTTTTCCAACCTCAAAGTTTTTCTTTTTTACAACTAGCTAGATTCCTAAAGGACCCAAAGCACCATATTACTGTTGGTGATGTGCACATTACTTTTGTTTGCAGATAAATGCATCTCTGTGTAGAGTCAAACTTGGAAATGACGAGTTAGCAAAGCTTGGAACGGAAACTGGAACCTGGGGACACAGCTAGCTGCTAAAGCTCACTAATTAATGTTTTATCTCATTTGTTTAATTAAAAAAACATGTAAAAGACATGATTCTTCTAGGTTCAAGGAGAAATACTAATATTACTCCATAATATAATGTCGCTTTTATCAAGAGAAGTTCTTTTAGAGGTATGAAAGTAGCTTTCATTTTCATGAGCTGTATTTTTGTCATACTGTCCTGACCTTTTATATGAGTCATTCCAAGCTTACCTAGTTTGAATCATTGTTTTGTTGGCTATTCGGTGAGATGGTTAACATGTGTCAATGTGGCTAGCTAGCACATGATGTTTTGTCATGACTGATACCATGGGGACAGTTGCAACAGTTGCAGCTGTCAGTAGGCTATTATTGTGCCTATGTTCATGATGAGAAATTATAACAATTATATTATTAGACAATGAGACAATAATGCTATAATGATACAAAATAATTCCTCAAATATCTTTTTGATCAAAAATGAGAAATTATTGTTATGTTGTGCTTTGGGCCAATCTAGCCACATATATTTTCTCATGTAAACTGGAGAAGAGTCACTTTATTTATTATCATATAATGAATAAATCATTTAAAAGTAAAAATTGTCTTCTGTTTGTTTGCAGTAAGCCAAGAGTGAGGAAGAGAGTCATTGCAAATTATTCCATTCTTCTTGACTCACACTGAAATAAAATATAGTTTTAATAGATTTAGTAACATTTGCACATTGACACCAGGTAGGCCTATGATAAATATTACTAAGTCAATAATCATGAATTAATGAAATTTAATGTGTTTTTAATATGCTGCAACCATCCCTGATCTGTGTTGCAACTGTCCCCATGTTTGGGGTCACTTGCAACATCTGAATTATTCTATTCAAATCAATATTGTGATTTATATGTTATATGTAACCAACTTTAAATGGTATGGGTAATTAACTGACATGTGTAAGTTTAATATGTAATAGTTTGCTGGACCTAATCTAAATAGTCCCTGAGGAACTGAGAAAAATGTAAGAAAGTGTTGCAACTGTCCCCTGTCTCCCCTACTCCATCTGTACAGGCTGACAGCATATTAGACAGCTCATGAAGCAGTTGGAGATGTCACTCTTACTAGGCACAGTATGGTACAGCCATGGTTTAAGCCTTGATATGATACGTTGTCATGGAAATCAACAGTAACACATAAGACACTTTCCATTTGTGTTGAATCCAGTACTGCTTTCTGCATCACACACACACACACACACACACACACACACACACACACACACACACACACACACACACACACATATGGTCATAAGTATAAATACACACATCAGACTGGCTTACACAGGCACATCATAAACTAAACATACAAACTTTGTTTCAGATTGATTACACATTTTATAGTTTGCCAAACTGTTTTAAGGGAATTTCAATTGCCAAAGCAATTGATGAAGTCCTCGTGCCACATTTTCATGAATTGCCCTTTATAAAACATTTGTTCTAACTAGTCATTTTGTTCAAATGAAACTATGCAGCCTTTGCTAAACATCCACTGTTTCCCCAAGTGGCAATTACAGGATAATGGCACATTGAATTCTCCTTAATTTCCCAAGATTCCTGGTTGCTTTAAACATCTCATCCCCATTTGAAATCCTGTGAGAGAAAGAGAAAGGGGAACAATAGCAGGAAAAACACGTCTCCTGTGCAGCACAATCACTGACTGTATATAAATATGGATGAAATATCTCTATTCACTACTACTATGTAAAAGTGAAGTCAAAATGTTTCCGGGACCTGCCATCTTGTGACATCACTGTGGTGCACTCCATTTGCTTATGTAATGTAACTATGGTGTACTCCATAGTTACATTACACTTGTACACTTCTTACTCCAAAAATCAAAAAATAAATCCCAAACTTTTGACTTTTTACGCAGTAAAATAGTATTAATATTTTACAGTTATTTATTAACTATGTGAGTCTTTAGGTACACCTTATTGACCCATTACCTTATCAGAGAGAGATATCATGGTTTAAAGACCACATGATGAAAATATGAATTGCATGAAATAAGAAAAAAACAAAAAACATAATGGTATTACAAGATTTTCACATCATAGCAGTCACACACATGTAAACACCCACATGCTTAGATTTGTGAAAGAGCTGTGATTGAGGATGCAGCTATATTGAGAGGAAAGAGATTAGAAGCTTAAAGGAAATCAAGCCAAGGCTGTTCCCCTCATTTGGATGTTTGAAATTAGACTGAATACTGAGTAAATCTAGGTACTATACTTCTGAGAGCATCATTCCCACCAGTTATAAAAATGAGGTTTTAAATTCACACAATAATCAGATGATGTGCTGCTTTGTTGAGATGTAGAAAGCTGAGCATCTTCCAAAAAAGAGCTAATTTGTGTTTGACTGTTGACTGTTCTTCTTGACTGTTGTAAATTGTAGAGTCACAAAGAAATGGGTGTGATCTTCCAGTCTGTGCTTCCTTCCTTCCAGTCCCGAGGTCTGGCCCTAATAAAGGCCTGTGTGGTTCAGCACAGACAGACCTCTCTGCTGTGTGGAGAAATGTGTTCAATCTCCATGGCTACTGGTCAGAGAAAAGCCCTTGCTGTGGTTATTAGGATTTCTCTGTCTGCTCACACACCAGCTCAATATGCAAGTTAACAGCTGACTATTATGAATGTGGATCTATATGAATGAGTGTGTGTGTGTGTGTGTGTGTGTGTGTGTGTGTGTGTGTGTGTGTGTGTGTGTGTGTGTGTGTGTGTGTGTGTGTGTGTGTGTGTGTGTGTGTGTGTGTGCATGCGCGCCTGTGTACATGCATGTACATTCAAGTTTGTATGGGGGTAATGACAATACAGCGTAACCCCTGACCTGCAGGCCTGAAGAACACACACAAACACTACTCTTTGGTCATCCATTGAAGACCTGAAGGATGTTGCTCTCACCACATGGCAACAGCTGTAGGGATAGAGTATGTAAGATGGGGATGGAGAGGACAACTAGAAAACAGCAGAGAAGAGTCAGGAGAAATACAGCCGTGGATGCCAACACTAACACATATACATGCCCCATCTGCAATGGAGCATGTGGGTCCAGTATAGGACTATTTAGGCATTAAACATCTCACAAGAGTTAGTCAAACTGGTTAGTTCAGTATATTTTATTTTAGACAGATTATTCTATAGGACAAATATGAGAAAGAAATTGAAAAAAGGAAACATGCTCTTCTATTTCTGTTAATGTTAGGGTTTATTCTATATCACATAGTGTGTTTATGTTTATGAGGCCCGCAGGTCAGCGGTAACGCAGTATTGTAATTACCCCTACAGACGAGCGTTGAGAGTTTTTCATTCAAAGCATCATCTCTAAAAGACGCCTCAAATGGACTGTGCCAGACTACTCCGGTGGCAGCACACACACTGCCTCCCAACAGTATAGCACCGATGTGAGAAGGGGAACATGAGAAAGCTTTGAGCAGTATTGATTCAGCCGAGTACTCTTGGAGTGAGTACCAGAGGATCTGAAGAGAGAATTATCCATGCACCATTTCCTCCCCTACTCCTGTGTGGAAAATGCTGCAGTTCCAGCTTTCTCATAGCCTACATACAGCAGAAACGCAAGCGCGCACGTGCACGCACACGCACGACATAAGACTTTCTTGAGGTTTTCTGCTGCACAATAATGGTCGTTTGATTTATTTATAGCTGTTCTCTTAAAACTGGTTAGTCCAGCATATTTTATTTTAGTCAGATTCGTCTAAAAATAGGATGAATATGGGAAGGAAATTGAAAAAGGGAAATATGCTGGTCTATGTCTGTAAATGTTGGGGTTTTCTCTAATTTTTTCCTATAGTAAAACTGCTCTCATGGGCATATAGTCTATATTAAGTATGAGGTCATTATAAACCGCAACCACAGACAGATTTAGGTTAACATCAGTGCTTAAATTTAGACTGTTAGTCTATATGAACAGATGAAAGCCAGAAACTGTTCACCAAGAAAGAGACACAGGGCATTGTCTGCATACTCCGCTCTGCCCCGAGTATCCTCCTCCTCCACTCCCTGCCCGGCTTCTCCTGAATAATACACGACAGGCCCCCTCCCCGCTGCCCCGCCGTCCAATGGCATACACGCATTTTATCAAGCTATCTCCTTTGAGCCAATCCTGGTCCTCCCGGTGATCCCTGTAAACCGGATGCCCTCCCTTTCTGCCTCTCAAGCAGACGTAATCTGTGGATCGGAGAGGCAGCGCTCAGTCGGTGTGGAGTTGGTCTGGGATGGAGGTGATGAGAGAGAAAATAACCACAGTGGCACACTTGAAGAAATCGCATCAGTCCACCTCACCAGGACAGTGAATCCTGAAGAATTTTTTGTAAGTATGTCACCATGTAAAATGCAAAAAATAACCTTAAAATAGCGAGGTGGTGTTTAGTTTAATGTAGCGTAACCTGTGCAAAAATGTAATAGTTACAAAGCAAAATATGCTTCTTTAATATCCAGACTACTTTATTAATTTATCTGAAGACAGCATGGTTACTCTGAGGAATATGCACTTGTGATGATTGTGAAACTCTGTGGCAAATTGTTAAGGGGTTTTGGGGTTGGCGCTCAATCAGGCGGCTTCACGTCTCTAAAATCAGCGCATGTGAATTTGTTCAACATGCCAGCGGATAAAAAGCGCCTCTTTCATCGGTCATTTCATAAGGGCATCCGTGTGACTCCGAAGGGAAAACGTGATTCTCAATCTGTCTGCGGAACATGAAGCCTCTTTACTCACACTTCAACTTTTATACTATCCCTTTGCAATATTGTACATATTGTACGGAGAGGCTACACGCTGTTTCGGTTTCTTGAAAAGTTTCAACGATATATTTAAAAAAGCCAGTAGAGCCCAAAGGAATCCTGCTAGATTTGCAAACAATTTAACTTTGATTAATTTCACTCACCAGACCAGTCTCCTGTTCATATTGGGCGAGCAAAGTCGGCGAACACTGATAAATGGTGGCTAATTATTTTTCAGCTGAACAATGCGCACCGGCTTTGTGCGGACCATCTGTCATTGTATCGACATTACAGCAGCCCTCCTACCCCAAAAGGATCCAAGTGAGGCACCTGAAGAGCAGCAAACAGACAGTGATCATTCTGAGCCGCCACCCGTCTTTCGTCAAGCCGTGACTCATGGTGTGATACGTCTATGTGGATGGATGGGTGCGTAACGCAGTCAAAAAAATGAAAAGGCGCCGGAGCAAACTGGTGCAATTAAAAGATTTTATGTTTCGTGAACAGATGCATTTCAACATGATGAAGCATGACTGTTATGCTTTTAAAATGTAGCAGACAATAACCATGGCTTTGCGCATCCTGAATTCTCGGAAACAGTTTTTGCGCATCTGACTTCCTCCCGGAATCTGGGCCTCCAGCACATGGCAAAAACAGCTAGACTGCCATTTTCAGGGTGGGCACTCTGAGAGGATGCACACTGACCAGATTAATACATTTCACCAAAGACAACACAGATTAAATTTTGGGGCACAGTGGACTAATATGCCACAGTTTCTTTGCAGGTAGTTAAAAACAGCTGAGAGTCTTTTTTTTTTAAAATGAGACTCGCCATGCCTAGTCTCTCTGTGTGCAGTGCCAAGCACTAATATGCCTTAAGGTTAATGAGGCAGTCTCCATAAATTCTTCTGCCATCTGGATATAGTAGGTCTAGACGCTTAGTGCAGCACTACATTTTACTGGCTATGGATTGTACACAGTATGCTTTAATGAAAATACTAAATACATGACCCTTTATTGAAAAACAAATATTTAACTAATGTTGATACACATTTGCTGGCTTGTACACACATTTGATTTCTTGTACATAATTTATCGGGTGGGGGGATTCAGTGTTTTCAATAAATCTGAATCTAGAGATGCACATAGTGTAGGTGCTTATGTGATCATCTGTGATAGCCTTATTTCCGTCCCTCTCAGGCCTAAGTTACATATAATTCACTTTAGCTTTGTCCCTCATGAAGAGGAAAAGCAAAGAGCAGCGAATTTCCGAGTGCATATCTGTTTAATTCAGTTTTGAGTTGCTCTTAGAGAGTTATCAGGGTTGGATAAGTGAATGGAGTGAAGCTGCTGTCTTCCTGTTGCTGCATTATGTGGACAGAAAGGTAGTTGGATGTTGGCTTTTCTTATCTCCTGCTAGAACTATGATCATCATTCCTGTGTAGCTCATTATCACACGTGTTGAGTTTCATCAGCAGCATCATTCAATTATGTTGTGGAGCAAAGTTTCGCAGTAGAGCATCTTTCGACCATTGACCACTTTTGTTTCTCCATAGATATATGTAATCTTTTTCTTGATTTCATTCGTGGCACTGTTCAATTTTTTTAAATGCTCATACAGTTTCTGTTTGTGAAATGACAATGTTGTTAGCATCACGGAGTCTCATCTCACTTCTCCCACTATCACGAGTCCCAGCACACAGTCACTTCTTTCCCTGTTGCCATCAACCAGTGAACAACTGAGGAGGAATCTCTACTACGCCTCTTAGTCTTTCTCAATCATTTAAATACAATATGAAAACTTATTTAATACATTATTTCCAAGTCATCTGGGGCACATAAAAAGCATCGATGCCCAGTGGAACCAAATTAACAAAAGTGGACTTAGACCTCTGTTTTGTGTTTATTACTTTTTCCACCGGAGACCTTATTTACATCCATCCAGAGCAGCAGACTACAGCAGCTGTTTAGCAGAAACACTTGGATTGTGTTCATAGGTAAATGAAGTTAAAGGTTGAATGAGTTCATAGCAACAGGAACCTGTGTCCATATGTGTGGTTGTGCCTCCCTGTGCGTTGCGGTGTTGGATAAATGGAAAGGTTAGGTAATGGAGACCTCTGCACCCTGGCCTCAGGCATCACAGCATACTGCCTATCTACATGAGTGGATGACCCCTGACATCTTGTCTAGCCACAGGCTCAGGTCTGCTAGGGTCAAGCCAGGTGGCTTTCAAGAGCCTGTTGGCCTGTTTAGAAGCACATGACATTTGAACTCATTCCACTTCAGGACCAAATGTGCTCTTTTGGTAATTAAGAAACTCTTACACTCTGTGTGAGTGTGTGTGCGTGTGTGTGTGTGTGTGTGTGTGTGTGTGTGTGTGTGTGTGTGTGTGTGTGTGTGTGTNAGAGAGAGTGAGAGAGAGCAAGCCTCAAAATAATTTTCCTGTGAATTATCAGTGTTGCAGGTACACTTATGGATTAAGAACTCTTTAACAGATTAAACAAATCATTGAAATCACCATTGTTAAAAGCAGAACATCTGTTTTCTGAAATATTGTGACTTCAGACTTCCTTGGTGCTTAGAAAAGTCAGACTGACTGTCAGATGCTTTTATCTAGAAGTTCATGCTGTGAGTTAGCAACATGTAGTAGATTTTACAGTGAGTTGTCAAAGACAGATTCAGGTCTGCCATTAGAGTTTAACTCATATATGAGACGGTAATGTAGCTGAAAGACAAAAACATTGCATTAGTCCAGTGAAACAGCCTGTCTCAATGCTGTCACAACATGCTCTCTGTATTGTATCGCCACGCAAGAAAACTCCCCATGGAAATTTTGGAATCTTTCCCATTGTTCCTAAAGGAAAGGGTGCTTTCATATGGAAGTGGGGAACGCCAGGAAATGACAGGCATTCTTTGTGGACTGTTTGAAAATAAACTTTGTGGGTCCTCGCTTCCCTCTCGACAGCTAAGCAAAAACTCGAAATGAACTGAGGATTATGGTCTTAACAATCCTTCAATGGCATTTTCACTTTCTTATGTTTCCTGCTGCAATTTGTCCCCAAAGTATATTTTCTTATTCAGCGCACTGGAGACATGCCATCAGGCTTTCAGCTAAAGAGCTTTTGTCGAGGGCTTTTCACTCTTTTCTCTACAGTTTCTTGAATGGGTGCATTCTTATTTTCTTCCTTATTTGTCCTTATTTTGCCTTATCTTTCCTCCTGGCTTTAAACACAACCCTGCTGCTCCAGCTCTGCTTTATGAGGTGTGACAGTGAGGTCTGGTTGCCGAGGCAGGGTTGTGTGGACTGGAACGTAAAGCTTTACATTCAGCTGGCTGCGGTTAGCTTGGGGAGGATTTAAACTCACTTCACCCCTATACAGTACCTCGTATACAGGAACTTCCTTCATTCTGCTGAGCTGGCATGAAAGTGCAGAATTGCAAGCAGGAAAAAAGAAAAAAACATTCGACCTGCCTTCTTTAACCTCAGATCCTAATTGCCCACATACAGTCGATACCTTTAATAAAGGTACTGAAAGAAAAGTAAAAACAGGTGGTTGTGTTTTAAGTTTATTAAATCACATATAACATTTTTCTTCAATGTCAACAGGTTTAAAATCTTTTTAAGTGTACCAGGTGTTCATCTGTTCTCTGCAGCTTTGCACAACCACCTCCTCCTTCCTTTTGAGATTTAATAATAGGTTTCATTTAACAAGCTCTTCTTTCTTAGCTGCTCGGTCTCACCGTACCTCATATTAACACTCACACCTTCTTCTCCCCTCCTCTTTTGCTGTCTTTCTTCCT
>JANJYP010208682.1:0-12574 GCA_024605115.1 Rastrelliger brachysoma
GTTTTTGGAAAAAAGGGGATTAACTATTTTGCATTAATATTAGTCATGAATCAGGATGACATGCTAGCAATGCTGTTTAATAAATGGCACAACTCAAAACATGACAACAAAACAAGTACAGTCAAAACATGTACAATGCTTCTTACAGCAATGTAATTGACAGTACAATGCATGTAATGAAATTGTGATTATAGCTTGCCTCTCTTTTAAAGACGTATATTTACTGCTCTGTATTAGGTACATTTTTTAATTTGAGGGCTTACATCTACATTTGGTGTCCTTAATGCCAATGTGGTGTCTGCTTTTGTCACTTAAACTAAATGGTCCGTGCCAGAAGGCTGATAGTGATTATTCTTTTGCAGTATAACCTACATGACCTTACATGATCCCAGCTTCGTTGGAGGGGAAGAGCCCTGGGACAACAGTGCTCTGGACCTTGAGAGGAGGTACAGGCTGGGTAGTGAGGTCACCAGCCTCTCCCTGTCTCGCTCCAGTTCCTCAGAGAAGAGTGACCCTCTGGACAACCTTAACCTCAGCTTTAGACTTACTAGTAGTATGAGGTGAGATGTCTCTTCTTGTTTTGACAATAGAACATTATGAAGACTGGAATATTTTATCAGTGGTCCCCCACTTTTTCTTTTTGTTNTTGTGAAAAAACTTTTTTAGTGGAGGGACGATGTAAAAAAAACCCAACAACACACATTTGACAAGAAAAAAAAAGAAAAAGATTTAGTTTTCATTATCTTCTACAACAGTTACCAATTCAGGACCCTTTAGATTTATCTTGTAAGCCTTTGCAGGTTATCCTGACCTCTAAGTTTGAAACCACATGTATGCTGTATATACTTTCATACTCTGCATTGTTCTTCTTTACATAAATAATACATAAATAATCTTTTTTTGTTTTTTTCAGATACTGCTTCAGAGCCGCCAAAGTTGCCACTATGTTTACTATTGTAGTGCTCTGCAGTGTAAGTGAATGATAATGTAAAAAATAAACAATAATTAACTTAAGCTTGAGGTCATAAAATCTATATAATCTATTTTTATGCTGATCCCAGTCAGTTTACTGGCTGAAATAAGAGAACTATAAGTTAATCTCATAGATACATATACTATTTAGCAAAGTCTATAATTATTACCTGCATACCAGCTTCTTCTTTATTAAACATAAGCGACAACAAATCTTATAAAAGTATAAGTGCCATTTATCTTTGTATATTAAAAACAAACCCATTAACAAAAGCCTGATGATAGAATATGTAGTGTACAATACTTAGTGCAGCATGTTGCCAATATGTTCTTGTTCCTCACTGTCTGAATATATCTGGCACGAGCCGTATGTACTGAGTGAGTAATGTGTTGTCGAATGTTTTCCGGTTTCAGCTGTTCTTCAGCATGTACCCAGATCGAGACAACCCCTGGAGAATGTTGGCAGTCTCTTCAACAGACAGTTTCTGTATCCTTTTGTACTGCATCACTGTCATTTCATCCTCTGATATCAGAGAGAGAAAAAAAGACTCCATAAAGCAGAATACTATCTGTTCCTATCTACTGTGCCGCTCACACACAAATTACATTCGTCATTCACATTTTTCTCTTGACTGTCTGCTGTACAACAGCGATGAATTTGACGGATTTTCGAGACAACGCTTTGCTAAAGCTACAGGTGGGAGGGCCTTTCACTGGAGGGATGTTCGACCTCACCAACCAGGATTACATCTTGATACAGGTGGAGCAGACAGAGCCAGCGGGACAACGTAGGAGGAGGGCTCAGCAGGTACGAACCTCTACTTTATGTGAAACATTTTGCATCTTTTTCCTTTCATGGCTTTGGAAATGTAACTCATATATGAATTTATTGTTTGTGAACAGGTGATTCATAATTGGACTATTCCTCTACACAATGAACGAAGTGACCAGATACTGGTGACAAAAACTTTTGAGATGCTCAGCAGGTACTCATAACACTGTAAAATGTTGAGGTGAACAGATTCAGGAGGGTTTTTTTTTTGAACAGGCACATAATGACTCCTAATATATATAACACAGGATGGATGCATAATAAGAAGATCACATCATATGGGCATATCTTTATGGAAAGGTTAACATACCTCAGTAGGAAAAAGCACACACGTACATTATAAAATGAGTGGCTAAATTCCACTTAGCTGCTTCAGTATTGAAATTTTCACATGTTTTTTTTTCCTTTCTCTGCTGCTACACTTCAACATGATGTGATAGATTATTGACAGCATTTTCTAGACTGTGGCTTACTAATGTCCGATGAAGGAAAAGCAGCCACATTCATCCTTGCTACTGTGACATTCCCTTCCCCGAACAGTGACCCCATCATCATCACAATCCAGGCCTTCATGCAGGAAAATGAGGTGGTGCCGTTATCCATGACCCACCAGTCACTCTATGTTAGCGTAGAGACACAGGTGGCCATCGCTGGAATCATCCTGACTGGGGTCTATGTTCTTATTATCTTTGAGGTAAATGGACATGCAATGCTTACTTTATTCTTTGGGTGAGTTTGTGTTGAAGTATCCGTGCAGTACAATGATCCACTGTGATTGTGTGATTGTTCTTCTTCTAACAATGAGCACAAATTGAAGGTTGCATACACCTGTAGTGCATTGCCATAGGTATTTTCATATAATTAAACCTCTCCACCTGACTGTGGGTGTATACAAGCTGTGATTGATTGACAACTCCCTCCCCCAGCTCACTTTTCTGTTTTGTTGCACTTGATCAGGCAGGGCAACTTGACCTTTACTAAGCCCCTCCCTGCACATTTACTGTTGCTACACTTGTTAATCTTTCCCTTCTAATACATTCATTGTTATATCAGAGTAAATACTAATTTTTGACCAAGAAACTCAAGGGTTTTCTGAAAACTGGAGCTTAATACAATAGGCCTTTATCACAGCGGTATTTTTTTTTTTATATATCATAATAAGAAAGGCATATTTGTATTTAATGAAATGAATGATGCCTGAATTCCATTTAGCTATTTCAGGTTGTTGGTATTGTATTAACAGCAACTACCTAATCCTTGGATGTTAAAGAAGATGAGGAATATTTCACATTTCTGTCATTTCTCACATGACAGAAATGTGAAATATATGTGAAAGGTTGGCTGAATGGCATGAATATAGCATTATTACATGGACTGAGCAGCAAAGCACATAAAGATACTATACTATAGCTACTACTGTATAATTAAATGATCCTGTAATTTTTTTTTTTTTTTGTGGCAGGACACATTAAGCTTATTTAAAGTATCAAAAGTATTGATTATTATTAATTAATTGGTAGGTAATTATTCCATTTAAACGACTTATTTACTAGATATTAAATAATCATTCATTTCCCACATACTAGCTATCTTCACTTTGATGTGTTGCATACCAGCACCTTATTTTACAGACTTGTTGAGATTTGTTTTCCCTGGACAAACATCTGTAATTTTTATTCATTTCCAGACACTGTTTGGTTTTAATTGGACAGGCTAATCTCCCTGAGCGTGACAAGGTGCGAACTTACTAAACTGTGCCGACGGTGGGGGGCAATACAATGATATGAAAGTCAACAGTGGGCCGTGAGAGATGACAGCACAGTTATGCGCGGCACATACACTCGTGTCAGCTCTGTTACTGACAGGCCTGCTCGCAGAGGCTGTAATTGAAAGTGTGGGGGAACGTCTCTAAAGAAGAAGAGCATACATACATATATACATACATACATATATACAAGGCTATTCATACATTGGCAAGATGTCATCTGTATTCAGCTCTGTCAGACCTCTGTTAGAGAACGTCTCACTCTCACTGCAGTGATTTGTTTTCCTCCATTACACTTCAGTCTGATAAGAACATGACACGAGCCTCTTAATGAGTGAACATATACATTTTTCTCTCACATTTAGGATATTGTGATTTATTTATTTTTTCTGTACGATAACTCCAAACAAAAAGATGTGGTAATTGGAAACCAACTTTCCTATTTTTAATGGGCACTTGAGTAAAAATGTTCTAAAAAAAGGTCTAAAGAATCACAGTTTTTCTTTCATTGTCTTTAACAAAAGTGGAGGCAGAAAACACAGATGCTTTTTGTTCGCCTTTATCTGAGCAGATGTATTCAGACAAAAATAAGTTTCTGAGAATCTGTAGACGGAGTTATTATTCATCTTCAGTGATGAGACCCAGTTTAGTGTTGAGCAGTTCAGCAAGGTCAATATGCACTAAAGGCATTTGATTGTTCTCATAAAAATCTTTTATAAATGACAATCCAACTAAAATGCAACAAATCATTTCTTTCTGCCACAATAGATATATTTAGATGTTTTTCTTTTCTCCACTTTTCTTTGTTAACCCTGTTGTGATTTTGAATTCAATCCAAACGTCCTTGAAGTTTGATTCTTACACCTAATTCACGCCTGTATTGACCTTCAGAGTTATTTTATAGAGGTTGTCATCATATTAATATTTTTTCTTAAAACTTCAGGAACAGCTTCAGTATTTGCCGATTCACAGTACATGGAGTGACCTGCTTTCCTGAAATTCATTGCAATGACATAAATGTCAGAGGAGCAGCTCTGCTTTCTGATATCACATCCATGCTTATCACAGGCTTCAATTTTTAATAACGGGATGCATCATACATGAGTGCAGGGAGGGAGTGACGGAGAGTGACTTCCAGCAGCACCATGGGTTGGTCTGTAATACCTCACAGACACCTCGCATTTCTTGATATTTCACACCGGATTAAATGACGGAGCATCACAGACTTGATAGAGAGCACAAGTCTCAACAAGATTTTTTTTTCTTCTTGTTATTGCAGCTGTAAACCAGACATGTTTTTTTTTAAAAATTACCTCTGTGTATGAAATGATAAAAATAGAACATCTCTGAGCACTGAGGAGTTTTAAATCTCAGCAAATACTGAGTTAAGATTCACAAACAAACTGATTCAAAGCTGTACTAGAAGCCTAGAACAAATGAAAAGTTTAGGTTTTTACTATTCTTATGTGACCTTTGTCTTATCAGGACATTTGTATCCAGTCTGCTGGAACAACATTTTTACTGCAGCTTCCTTTTAAACCGCATCATAAACCACAACACAGCAGCTTCCTTCCAACCAGTTCTCTTCTTGAGAATGTAGGGTGGATGTTGACGGAGAATATTTGATCTGTGGAAGGGTGCATTTTGATGTATATGTGTGAGGTTGAAAATTTTTAACTTTGTACCTGTATTTTTATTATAATATTTAAATACTGTATCTTGCTTGAGTTCAAAGGCATTACATTTTATGTTTCTTTTCATTTGTTTGAATTTTCAGATTGTGCATCGCACGTTGGCAGCCATGCTGGGATCTTTGGCAGCATTAGCTGCTCTGGCTATCATCGGTGATGTAAGTCTTGTAGTTGTAAATGAATGATTGACGCCTAGGACTACTTAGCTTATTCAAGTACTGTATTTATGCCAAAATATAAGTTGAAAATCTGCCAGCAATTGTGGGGAATAAGTTTGTTTCCTACCCTGTCTGGGGTCAGAAACAGAATGAAGAAGTCGTTAGTTCTTTAGCTTGGAAAAAGTTAGTTAGCAATATTACATGTTTTTGTGCATGAAAAAATTCTGGAAAAGATAGATCAGTAATAAACGCTAAAAGATCCTTTATTAACTGCAGATATTTATGTATTTGAGCAATTTGTCATTCTGTTATAATATCTTAACTTATACATCCAAATGTTTGTAAAGTTCCCACCTAATTTAATTGGGTTGCCTTTTAGTTTTGAAGGTCCATAGTCTGGTCTGTGCATGCTGGATGGAAGGGACGCTAAAGTAGGGCAGAACCACTGTTAGTGTTAGTAGATCCACCTTCTTTTTCTGCTATCACAATTCATAAGGTTGTATGTGGAAAAACACCTACAGCATCCAAAGGCAGGATCTAGGACAGAGAGGAAGTTACAACAGTGTTCAGAGACTTTCTTTTGTTCCTTTTCTTCACAGATAGATGACAGATTTGATAAGTGTTAATAAAATAATAAAATCTAATTATTTTATTTGTTTCTCCCACAGAGACCCAGTCTGGTTACCGTGGTAGAGTGGATCGACTATGAGACGCTGGCTCTTTTGTTTGGCATGGTGCGACTCTTAATTCTCAGATGTCGTTGTTTACATGTACTCTGCACACATCTCATTTAGGACAATCTAGTTTGTGTAGCTATAGTGAAAAAAAAGCTTCATAAATAGGCCTTAATTTAGTATTCTTGGACATTTTTACATCTTCCCTGGCAGTGACATCTGTTTCTGTGGAGGCAAGTGAAAATATAAAATCTCGTCCCCATGGAAACAAACATGTCAAGTTTGGTTTAAAATTGAAGCCTGTGGAAGCTGTTATGAAATGAGACTGGACAATCTTACAACAAAATCATTTTTATTTGGACTGTTTTTGTCAGGCACATTTCTATCGTTAAATCAGATGAAGTTGAAACAAAAATATTCAGCTCTTGTTACTCTGATAATTATGGGAGAGAAGTAATTCCTAAAGTTCACTGATTATATACTGAGACTGATTATATACTCAGCAGCTGACACCGAAAATTTCTGCTCGCTCTGTGAACCATTTTGTACATCATCTCACCCTCTGATAGTTAAAGAAATCTGAAGATGGTTTCAAACTATTGTTAAGCATAATGCATAAATATAGCTGTTATATCATGATGAGTATGATAATAAAGTATCATTGAAATGAATATATAAGTCACATTGGAAATATCTTACTGATCACTGTCTTGTAGTCTGTGGTGACTGGTTTTGAAATATTAGTATGACATGCACTTTAATCTTGTTACATAATGGATTTTTTTTTTTAAACCAACGTGTCCTGTTTCTTACAGATGGTACTGGTGGCCATTTTTTCAGAGACTGGCTTCTTTGATTATTGTGCTGTGAAGGTGAGTTTGGTTGAATGATAATAATTAATGATCTCAAAACTAAAAAAAAGAGAGTTTAATAATCTGTGGAATATGCTGGAAAGAGTGCAAGATTTGGAACTTTTTTTTTTCATGATAGTTAATTGTAGTTTATTTTATCATTTTATAGAAATATATTATTTGAGTGACTTATCACTGTTAGTCTTTGCTTATAGAAGTTGATAAAAATAGCAACAGTTTTAGTTTTCTGATGCATGACATTCTGTTTTGCCTTATAGAACATAACTGAGATAAGGGAGGACCTTTGTGATATCAGATGACCTAACAAGTTTTGATGCCTATCTTTACATACAGACGCATGATAAGCCTATCTAAACATGCATGTCACATAACTGCAGCATCTGGAGATTTGTTGTATGTCATTCACTGTCTCTTTCTATCTTTGTTTCCTGTCACCTCTAACAGCTTACACTTTCCAATAAAGGCAAATAAAAAACAGGATCAGAAATATATATATTAAGAAGTAATTGGCTGACATGAGTGACATATGTTTTGTTTTGTGGGAAAGTTCAGAAAACTGGGTCAGCAGTCTTCTGAGACAGGCTCAATTTGTTCAGTATTTCTTATTATGAGAAACAGAAAACACTGTTAGAAAGTGTTCTCAACATGAGCTAAGACACTGTTAATACTGTTTTTCTTAATACAGAGATATATTGTATTTTTGTACCTGTAAAGCTAATTAAACCACAGACTTAAATCTGCTCGACAGTATTAACAGTGATATCTCTCAGCTTGTGTTGCCGTACACGTTTTCAATGTGTGATAAGACCACCATCCTCCCTGCACAAGGTCAATATTTCCTACTATCATAAAAGGAGCTCTGCGATGCTCAGATATAATCCTGAATATTCTTCATAGATGGTGGAGGAGAGCGAATGCCTTTGTCCTTCAGGTACAGTAGCACAGACCTGGAGAACAGAGACATCATGCAGGCTCATGAATTTTAAGTGTGAGTTAGGCAGCCCCTCCAAATTGAAATACCTCCTCAGAAAACAGCTTAACAGCCCTGACACACTGTGCCATGACATACAAAGGGTGGTCATCCTGAGCCACTCCCGTGGGCTTAACACTGGTATTAGCATTAAAGATTTGGAGCTTTAGAAAGATAGTGTTTTGTGAGTGCATCTGTGTATAATTCTGTCTCAGATGGATATTTTTAGAATCCAAACAACTTCTAATACCACTCTATTTTATTCTCATTTGTTTGTCAAGACAATTTTATGGACAGATAAATTTAAAAAAATCATGATACAGTGGAAAAACACATCATTTTAGGTATGGGATTCAATTTGAAGGGAAGTAAACTTGTTTGTTTGAGTAAAAATAGTCCCACTGAAAACCTGAAGCAGGATTTAAGATCAGCAGCTTGGTTCTTGATTTGTTTTATGTTTTGCTTTCCACAAAAAGCGCCAACTCATAAAAAAATGACATATACCACATCATCATCATCATTAATGGCTATCCTACTGAGTGGCTGTATTCTCTATAAAGTTATTATTTAGGTTTAAATCTAAATTGCTTTCAGTGGTTTGTTTATAGTATTTTCCCAGGTTTTGAAAGCTTGATGCACATTTCAGACATGTCACAACGTGTCCTCGGTAACACCACTCAACTATTACTTTACCCAAGTTTCCTTATATTTTTAATCCGTCCCGCACTTGAGCTTAAAGTAAATAAAAACATCAATTTCATAGTCGTCAGTTACATCAACTCATCATCTCATAACTGCACTTCTCTCTGCAGGCTTACCAACTAGCCAGAGGAAGAGTATGGCCCATGATCATCATCCTCTGTCTCATCGCTGCTATCCTCTCTGCTTTTCTGGACAATGTGACCACTATGATGCTTTTCACCCCTGTCACCATAAGGTACCTCAATTTAAACATTCCATTCATCCACTATCTACTTTATACCTACCTGTCTTTTGCTGCAAAATGGATAAAGTTCCTATAAGCTGGTTACATGAGGTGAGAGGTGGGTTATATTGAAGAACCAATCTAGAATCTCCATTTCACAAAACTGCCTTTAGACTAGCTATGAAGTTTCTTTTCAGCAATCTTTGATGAACAGTACAATTATAGTTTAGTCATCTGTAACTGGACATTCTGTGTACTGTGTAATTTCATAATAGGTAGAAAAATCAATATTCAAGGTCTGGTTCAGCATTTAATTCTTAGATAAGAATTCTTCAAGAAAAATAATTATATTCAGATATAGAGAATATTTCCACTCTCACTTGCAAGCTGCTGTTATACCATTGATTTGCTTCTATATAATTTACTTGTATACTTCTCTGTTGATGTTCTTGTGTTTTAACTCTTTTGTCGAGTAAATAATATATCTAATCATTAATATAATTCGAACCATTTATCATCTGATATAGTGAACAGTTTGATGGAGAAATCATCTTTTAACATGGCAAGCTTGCTTACCTCCCTCCCCCTCAAAGTTCTTGTATCAAACAGTGAATTAATATAAAGTAACATCAATCTTGAGATCAACACCTCCCCTATGAAAAAAGTGAAGAAACATTACATTACTTTACATCTCTAAAAAACAGTGCTGCTACAGAGATGCTACAATTTACCCTTGTGTTTCTAATCAACTGCATGTATGTGTGTGTGTCACCCACTTCTGCCTCTCCCACACTGTTAGCATCTCTATTTTCTGTCCTTGAAGTGAGTCTGTACTGTGAAGCATTATTAAGTTTTCAAAATCAATCTTGCTTGCAGAAGGTCACAAGATATTCGACTTAAATTACTACACTAAATACACACACAGCACAGATCTGGGTAAAACTCTTTCCTAATTTGTGCATATCCTGCACAAACTCAATGTTAAAGGACCAATGTTTTTTTTTTTTTTTTTAAATGTTCAAATATCCTTTTTTTTATTCCTATGTTTATTTCTCCCACTCGTTGCAATCTAATCGGGGCTAAAGGGCTTTTCTGTCTCTATCTGATTTTGCAGGTTGTGTGAGGTGCTTAATCTAGACCCCAGACATGTCCTGATTGCAGAAGTAATCTTCACCAATATTGGAGGGGCTGCCACAGCTGTCGGAGATCCACCCAATGTGATTATAGTATCAAATCAGGACCTGCGCAAAGAAGTAGGCACTTTCACAGCTCTCTGACTAAACTTGCACTAATATAACAGATCGGCTCAGTGTAATCTGACACATGAACCAGACGCACGGTAAAGCAAACATAATGCTCCTTATGTGTTGAAGGAATAATGAGATGAAGGGGAAATATTTTAGTCACGACCGTCACCTTTATCCTTTTATTAATGGCTTCTTTGTTTCTTTGAATAGAGGCAGCGGCGCTAGATTAATTCCATGGACTTTGTTGCAACTCTAAATTCTTAATTACACTTGAATGTTGCTGGAAGATTCTAAAACAGACAGTCACTAAGGTCACTGTCATGATCAAAAGATGAATTAATAAGACTTTTCATGATTTATTGTGTTTGTATTAACTCATTGTACCCTTGCCCTCAAGGCATTGAGAAATTTTGCACAAGAGAAAACATGATTAAATATATCACAAAGCCTCTGACTGAAAACACTGAATGCCAGTCGAGTGCCTCCCCTTACATATATACTATACATCAGAATGAATAGATGAACAGCTTTGACAGCCCGGTTGGCACGTTAATGCTCAACCCATAATATGTGCAACTACTGTTTTGAAAACCTCATGTTATGACAAGGTGATTATGAAAGGAGCATCACTGCAGTGGCAGTAATAAATGCATTTTGGGAAATGAGGCAGACAGTTATTATTCCAAACAACTCTGCAGTGACAGATTGGGGCTGAAGCACCACTTTAAAGCTGAATATTAACATGAAATCAAATGGTTTCCTGTAACGTGAAAGCTGCCGGTCCCACGCAGCTCTGCAGCTGCATGTAACTTTTAGCTAAATTTGCTAGTCTTGATTTATCTTTGACAGTTAGTAAGGTACTCCATTTGTAAGTCCATGTTGCTACAGGAATGGAGGATGTGTAAATATGCAGTTGTTTGCGAACTTTTCAGTCATAAGAACGAGATATGATTATAGGCTACCAACTCAGTGATTCTTTCTACCCTCTAGTGGTGAAAAACCCCTCAATGCAGCTTTAATTAGCAATAAAAATAAAATATGACAATTCCTCCAACATGCTGTGTTTATCTTGCAAAATGAGAACTTACCAGCTTACTGAAGAACTCTCAGACTGCTGCCATATTTTATTTTGTTCTAATCCATCTGTTGGTTTTGACATGATGTTACAAGCTGTGCTCATGTTGGCGATCTTACCACTGGTTGGGAAAAAAAGTTTTTATAAATTCAAGGACTGTTTTTTTTCCTCATTAAAGTGAGTGCTCCTCTAGCCTTCAACTCAAGGTAAAAATAAGTGAGGTGCATTGGAGGTTTTCACCTGACAATGATGGGTTATAAGCAGTATTCATTCTGGAGGCTGTGTTGGTCGTATTTCCTCAAAACATTAAGGTAGTAATACCATTTGAAAATTTCTCCCATTGATTAGCAACCTTCATGCTCATACTCTCAAAAACTCTGATACAGGCTTTACAATTTACACACATTCCCAGTGCATATGCAGACATGCCTGTTCCCTATGGGTGTACACAGTAGACAGATTTAATAATCTGTGTTTGCTGGGTTGTACATGTGTTATCTCTGTTCAGCATGATCTCTCTGTATGTTTATACAATCGTGACTTTTATGACCCTCATTTATGTTGATGTACAGTTGATGAATGGAGACATAGTGGCAATGAAAACAATTTCTATTTTTGCTACTGCCATCATAAATCACCAGAATTAACCATGTCAAAACAGCACAGGAAGAAACTGTAACTCCTCCCTATTTCAAAGTATACACCAAGCATCAGCTTCTTATTATCTAACGATTATAAGAATAAATATAAGCCAGTTGTACTGTACTGGAGAGAGTCAGAGAGGTTTATTATAAGCAGCATAGCAGCTCACCTCTGACAACACATATAATCATTTCTGAAACCTGAGTGGAGTAACACCTTCATACTGCTTCCCACTTTTTTCTGCACCTTGGCAGCAGCAGCTTATGTTAGCGTGTAACAAGTGGCATGCCAGGGCACATTGCAAACTCTTTTCTTGGAATTCGTCTGAAAACTTGATGATGAGACGGTCTCACCACTGATGCAATCATGTGTGAAAGCATGCAACTGGGAAGATCTATCCCATCTCAGCCCATCTACGGATGAGGCATATCATGTTTGGTTGAGACCTTCTTGACAACACATGACTATGTGTCTAGTAATGTTTGAAACATGTAAAAATGTTTATATTTAACAGTTCTTCATTTGAGTAGTGTCATTGTAAATATGGAAGAAATAGAAGCAGAAGCAGACTCAGAGGCAAATACCCTCAAACGTGCATTATAGAAACTTTTCTGATGTGATGCACTTCAATATTGTTCAAAAACATAGTCTGCAATTTTTTTTAAATAAATTTTTGGACATAGACGCTGTGACAGGAAATCATGGAGGGGGGGGGGGGCATGTGCTCTTAACCACTCAACCAACCTAGTCT
>JANJYP010208811.1:0-16959 GCA_024605115.1 Rastrelliger brachysoma
GAGAGAGAGAGGGAGACACAAAAAAGGGGGAAAAAAGCATGAGAAAAGGGTGTGGGGAGCTCCAGCCTACCAAGTGACCCCTGACCTGGCTCCTTTGTGCCATCCCAGCGCTAGGCTAAGTGGAGGTTTTGTCGAGGCCTCCATGCTCAATGGCCACCCCGCTGACAGACACGTTGTATATCCTCTGTGTGTGTTATGCGGGAGAGAGAGTCTGCTGAGTGTGTGTACGAGCAGTGAAAAGCAAGTGGACAATGTCAGCATGCAGGTTTTAACTTCTAGGGTTTTGTTGTTGTTTTTTTTTTTAGATTACAACACATTTAAGAAATTCAAATTAAAAAAAGCAGTGAGAGACTGCAAAATACACGTCCATGCCTCAACAATAAGAACATTATACAACAGTAATATATGTGCTGCAAGTGTGAGGGTTTCCTCTCATTACATTTCATTAGGTTTTGGCCCTTTCATGTGAGAATTTTAACCAGTGTAGAAATAAATGACAGGAGAGTTTAAACAAGCAGAAATCAGCCTAGAAACACACACAGGGAGACTGACAGGCCTGACAGAGATTAAACTGTTTTCATGGTAATTATTAAGAGCCTGGAAAATCGTAGTGTGGACCGCAACCTGCGTGTGTGTCTGCATATGTGCGTGTATGCAAGCATGCAGACTTTGGATGAGCCTTTTAAATCAATACTCCCACTCCAAAACCACCTTGTTTCAAATTTACATTATGCAACAGCAGAGCCAAACAAAACACTAATGGGCGATGTAGCATGAAACAGCCGTGAAATCTATTCTGCCAAAAACTGCTCCACATTTGTGCCCCCTCTTTTCCTCCTCTGTGCTGTGCCGACCCAGACGTTGGTGTTAATTCTGGGAGCTGAAAATTCTCAGAGTAAACACCTGACAGAGGTAAAATACAAACAAAAAAAAAACATTGCATTTCAATCTTTGGCCATTTAAATCATCACTTTCTGGCAGACTAGAAGTTGAAGACTCACTTTCTTAAAAGCACCCATTTCAACAACTTCAGCAAACCTGTCAGTAAAACATAACTTATACGAGACAAATCAGAGACACTAAAAACTGAAAATTTCCTGAGATTTCCACAGGTTTGAATCATTTTTAATAACTACCACCACTGCTTAACATTGTAGGATTATTCCAAAAATTGTGCCAGGACAGGATGTGTGAAAGAATTAAGGAGAGAAGAGAGTAAGACAGACTAGGTTACAGTGAAGGAAAAGTCTTGTTCTAGACTATGAGCCTTTATAATATACCTTGGCCTCAGTGACTCGACCTCCTCACCTTTCCTACCGACCAAACAAAGTCCCATAGCAGCCACCCCTCACCCAGGATTACCTCACCCTCCCACTGTGTACACAAAACCCAATACACTAAGCAAGGGGTGGCTAAAAGCAACCCCCACTCCTATCACTGTGGTCAAATGTGTACTAAATTATCACTAATGTTACAATCACATGTTTATGCCAATTAGCCTCCCACTGACAAGCTCAGCTCTCCATCAGCCTGATCTTTCTTATCCCGTTCTCAACACCGTGGGGGTGCAGGCAAGCCCCAGTTTCCCCTCCAAATAATGAATGCTAATGAAATCAATAAATGGTCATAATCATTTGTCACAGTGCGATCCTCCCTTTCACCCCTTCAGCCACCCTGATCTCTTTCTCTCCCTTGTATCCTCAGCAAGTTGCTAAGAATCCCCCCCAAATGAATGCCTTGTCTGTCCTGTAAAGATTCTCCTCTTTGAAGAACTCCTAATTGCCAAAAAAAAGAAGCGCCAGTAATTAATATTGTGCCAAATATTTCAAGTGCTGCCAAGTCATTCCTTTTTATTTTTAAATGGGTGAAGTAAGAAAGGAAAGATGAAAAAAGAAATAAAGACTATAACACAGGGAAAAGTACTTTATAAGAGGTGATAGTTGCTGGTAAACTTCTATAATCACTATGACCACATAAAGACTAGCGAGGTTTATTAGAATGACTTAAGTGTTGGGACTAAGTAATTAAAAGAGAACGGGCGACACAGTTGAGGCCACGCCTTGAGTTTCTAACACCCCTGTTCATTCCCTTCTCTCACCTCAACACAAACAGCTTTAATTCACAAAGACAGTATCTGTTGTGTACAAAAGAGCCAGGCGTGCAGAAAGACAGGCTTCGAGGGGCCAAATTCCTGCTGGATTTTCTCGCCTCGCCTCAGGCCAGCTGCAAGGAAAATATCTCGGGAAAAGAGTGGACAAGCCAGCAAAAACAACCTGCTGACCTGGCCGAGTCATCATTTACAGGTCTTGGAAAACATGGCCCAAACAAAATTGAGATTCATTTACTTCTAACTATCAGACACATAGTTTCATGACCCTTTTTTGGCATGAGCAAGTTAATGAAGTCCTCAAAAAAAAGTTAATGAATGGAAAATCCACCCTACAGCAGAACTCAACCAAAATTCTGGAGCATTAAATCAGCAGTGAGAATAAACATCCCTCTGATCTACAGTATAATTAATGGAATAAGGAGAATGTCTGATGCTGTCAGACCTTGTTAGCAACTGCATTCATCTATGGACAACAAACAACACTTATTTTGTATAGTGTGTCTGTTTTTCTGTTTTTTCAACTTTCTTTAATAATGAAGCTACAGTGTGTTCTTTAGTGAGTTGTCCAGAGTGAGTTTAAAATATCAGATGTTTTGCAGTTTTTGCATTAATAACGAGACAGTCTGGTCTATATACATCATGTTATACTGAATAACACATATATGAAGTTGTAGTTAAGATTAATATGATCCTTATTACATTTGTTTTGAAAGAACAAATTTGACAAATTTGACTTGTTTTGGACAAAGGTATATGGACTACAGTCTTATGATGACAAAAAGTTTTCTACTTCACCTAATCAAACTTCTGTGGATTCACATGGTCATTAAGTTTTAGAAGTAAACAGTCCTTGTTCACTAAAATGGGAACAGGACTCTATTATCACTTGGTACTTTCTGTTTAGTCCTGTGTGGGATAAACTCAATCTGACAGCCCTGCTCTAAGAACAAACAGGGGCTCACTTAAACAAATTGCATAATTTTCTGCAACAAATGCCATCACACAATGACAGCACACTCTCTATTCCCTCATTTGGAGAAGTCTTTCTGCTGCATCCCCCTACCCATCTGACCTTCCCTGCCCCTGACTGCCATGGCCAATCCGTCTTTAATCCACCTTCATGCAGTGCTAACCAGGTCATCACGCCTCCAGAAGTCTCTGGCTCAGCACGGAGAAAGGAGGAGACATCTTTATTACCAGCGGGGGAAAGCTAACGGACAGCCCCCGCAGACAGACAGAATAGGTCAAGCCAGGCCAAGCCAGGCAACAACTGGAGACCTCCTGACTACAGCTGCTGGGTCATTGTAATGGGAGAGGCATGAGTCCCAGGCAATGACACGACATCTCGTGCCATTAATGTGATGTTAATTGGTTGTAAGAACTGAAACATTTGACCTTTCAATTTTGTTCACAGTACAAGCATTTCTTAGTTTCACCTGTGTTCTAGTACATATTTGCAGTTAAAGATAGACTCTTTACTAAGAAAATTATGCCTATTTGTTCTACTCCTCCAACTAACAAACTAACAAGGTAGGTAGTGATAGTCATTCAAATAAATGGGCACAGTCAAGTACAAATTAAAAGAAAAGTATACATAGTACTACAACAAATAAATGTAATGAAAATATTATAAAGATAATTAAAAATGAGTTCTTGACCTTGACAAAACCAGTTTGTCAAAACCATGACAAAACTGGTTTGACAAAAACAATCTTAATTCAAGGTTTGTTATCATATATTTTTTCTGTATATAAATATATTAAAACTTGTTATCACAAGCTAAAGCTCTATGTAGTCCTTGAGATGTGGTTGGAGGCCCTGGAGCAAAACTTGAAACTGGTCCTTAAGATATTTTTTGTGTGTATGTGTCTATGCCAAAGAACTACAGTATATGGCGAAAACCTGCATATACATAAGGAGCATTTAAGGGAGTTAGATTACCTTGGTATTAAAACCCATTGCATTCTGGGAGGTTTTGTAGAGTTCTGGGTACTTCAGCATGTTTTCTTTCCGGCAGGAGCGCTCAAATATTCCCAGAGTGAGAGGAGGCAGAGCAGTGAAGATCTAGACAAAAAATATATCACATTCATAGAAAGAAAAAAAAATCAATAAAGAAACTAAAATTAATTCCGATCATTTTAGGTTTTCATAAAATGAAATAGAAACGACAAAATAGTTATCTTCTAGGGAGAGGCATTGTTGATTATTCCAGCAGCTAAATGTGTGGTTCAACAGTCTCACACATTTGAACAAATACATAAAAAAGGACAAGGCAATGTTAAAAATAAATCTTGTGACCACTAACCTTGCATTTTATGATTCAAATTTTAGCTTCATTACATAAACAAACTGTTACATATCAGAGAAAAAATATGTATGCAACTTTCCCGTACAATTCATGCATAACAGATTATGTACAGAGTAAATAATGAAATCAAATGTCTTATTACTCAAAATATATGGTATATGTGTGTCTTTATCAATGCCATATGTTACATTTGTGGCACATTTCACTTCATTCTTTTCTCCACTTGCCCTATTCTTTATTTTACATCATTGAAGACCATTGACCTTAAAACCCTTTAGGGTTTCTTATTTTGATTTGTCATGCTTCAGGTCTGTTCATATGCAAAACCCATCTCCAATGAACATCTGCGATGCTCTTGACTAAGAAGCAGGTATTTAAGCCTGGCTCAAGTGTAATTTCTTAGTGGTGCTGTAATGTTGTTCTGGATAGCAGCTGCTGAGAGAGGAGTGCTGGTATTGTGTGGCTGGGGGGCTCAGCGGGTCAGTTGGTGTGAGTTCCCTCTTGGCCCATCTGGAGTGGGAGTCTGCACGCCTCAGACTGCAGGACGAGCAGGCCACAGGACATGCTCCACTGGGCTCCTTTCTTATTCAGAGCCAGGCCCAGGAAGATCTCCATTGAGGGGTGGATTCAGTCCACTGCTTCCGACAGACTCCCACTGAGCCGAAGGAATTCCCTCAATTTTTTCAGATAAAGTCAAAGGCTAAACCCTCCTCCCACCCCCCATACAGTACTAGTGGTGGTGGTTTATTATGAAATGAATGCAAAAGGCACGGCTGTGAAAATGTCACTCTCACTTGACAGTTTGTCCCTCCCATAAATTACTTCCATTTGAGACCAATCAGGAGTGTGTGGAAGTTTCACTTCACACTTCTCTCATTCGCTTTTGTTTATTGAATTGAGTTCATTTTAATAAACAGTTTAAAGTTACATATCAACTCCTTGTGGGCTTAATGGCATGGTATTAAAGATCAGAGTTGCAGATGCACATTTTTTCTTCTACTAAATTCATGACAGATATGAAATATGAGTTCATTAGGAGTGGTCCTATTATACAGCCCGGTGGGACTCCCTACATCAGCAGCTAGCTCAGTTTCTTTGCCATTTCTCCGATTCTTTTTATCATTCAAACGTAGCTGCCCTTGCTAACTACACTCTTTGGGGCAAGGAAAGCTGTTGTTCTTTCACATTCAGTACATAGTTTAGGGCACAAGGGAAATATGGACTTGACAACAGGTCATAAATTAAGGAGAACATTTTCAGGATGTTAATGACATAGTCACGCAATAAAGGGATCAGTTTTAGGGCAACACAGGAAATCAGTTCTTTGTCAGAAAGCACCATGGTTAAAGCAGTAGTGGGACCTTTAGAGAGTAAATTATATTAACACTCACCACGTTGTACAAGCCGATGCACCAGCGTTCAAACAGAATCTGACCCGAAAACCCATTGACAAATGCAAACCAGATCTAAAGGAGACAAAATGACATGAAGAAAGAGTAAGAACAAGCAAGCAATGTAAGTGAGTGTAAATCAATTTAAATGAATGACAGGGATGGTGTCATGCCCAGGATACTGACCTCTCCTTTTTACATTACTCTTATTTTAAACAGAAAGGTATTAATCCATGAATTTGATACTTAAACAAGATGATGAAAATACTGACAATTCTCTGTGGTCATTCAAATTGTACTTCTGGGATATACTTTCTGTTAGTGGGTGGTTACCATAATTTGAGACATGCTACAAACTAACAACCATTTTTTTTCTTTTACACTGCATCATTCACTGTCTTATGACAACAGAGATTTCAGGCAGAGACTGCATGGTCTCATAATATGAAATAAAGAGTAAACAATCTGTAAAATTACTGCAAGGTGATGAATCTTGTAATTATGGTTGTTTTGGCAGTAAAGTTGGACAAAAATAAATGTTTCCTGTCAATATGATAGAATAACTTAATTATCCTAAAAATAATGCAAGTTTGTTTGAAGTGTTGACCTGTGATCAACATGGCCATTAGTCTAACTTAGCCAGGTTTCAAACTCAGGAAAGGCAGAGGGGTCAAAAACAGGCTGATCTAGAAACAGCAGAAAAGCAGAGACCTCCAGGTGCCACCTCTATGATGCAAATTGTTCCCTGGATTCATCACAGGATTACTTACAAACATATATCAAGCCCACTGTTTTCCTCCTTGATCTACCTGAAGACATGTGGGTGACAGACGAGGTTAGTTATGGGGGCAGAGCCAGGGCTAGGGGGACTCTGTATGATGGAGACTTTGATTTACTGTGTCAGGAGAGGGAGACACAGTTAATGTAAACCATATGCTGAGTGGAGATGAGGCTTATCACAGTATTATGATTAGTTATACTAAGATGCTAGTCTGCTAAGATGAGGACAGAAGCTGGCTATTCTTCGTAATTTTAAGATTTAAGTATAAAGCAGATAAACCAGTAAGAAGAAATAAAGCATCTACAACATACAGTATATTTGTTGGAGACATATGGAGACAGACTCCATGTACCATCTAATACTGTTTATATAGTAAAAGTAAATCAGAAACTGTTTGTCACAGTGTTACAGTTTGACACTCCATGGTCTAGAACAGGCTCTTGCTGTTGCTCATGCCAAAGCTGTCGAGGAAACATCAGGGGTTCTGTGTTTTGGCCATGGCCAACCAAGCATTTCCTCGCTTCATTTAACTTCATTATGAAGGCATGAACTGCTACAAATTCTCAGATTGGGACAAAGCCTAGTTGAGGGCCCCACCCGCCAATGCAACTCTCTACACGACCAATACCAATCTGCCAGTGGCCCATCCCATTTAATCGTGAAAGCACATGCATGAAAACAAATGTCTGTCACCCACTTCCCCGCCTCCCTCTCCTTCATTCCCTTGGTCAAGGGGGAGAGGCCGGGTGCGTAAAGATGGGAACTGTGTGTGCCTATGTGTGTGCCTCCCAGACCCTGTCCCTCACCTCCCCTATCTGCCACACCCACCCATCACAGATCTCACCCTCCCCTCCATCAGGTGCACTCTACCATGATGTTGTTTCTTTTATATGAGGGGACCTGTTTTTAAACTCACATGGGAGGTTCACCTAAATCTGGGACCATGTGACTTTGTAACCATGAGAATCCAAAGGTGTATAGTTCATCTACCAGCAGGGTAAGAATAGTTTTGTGTGTTTTGGGTCTTGGCTTGCTGAGAAATACATTCAGTCGTCGTTGCTATGGGTTATGTGTAGATGAAGCGCAAGCCATGAGGCAGGTTCAACCATTAGCGTGGCTCAAGTAATGGTAACGAGAGGCTAGCGGGTAGGTCAAACTGCTGAATTAATTACAGCTCTGCTCAATGAGAGGCTCTGGGCTGATATATTGTTGTGCTAAGTTAAAAAAGGCTCCTATTCATAGCATGTGGTAACTGCTTCTGTGTGAGTGTTTTGGCCTGGTCCTTGGGGTCCCAATAGCTTCTCTCTCTTTCTTTTTCTCTCTCTCCCATCTCTTGAGGGACAGATGCATTGATTTGCTCATTAGGGGAAGTACCAGGCAGGATTTTTCTTCCTCTTTTCTTCTCCTCATTGAGTGCCACTCAGCGGAGGGGTGTGGTTGGCCTCTCTCCCCCACTGCACATCATGAAAAACAGTGATGGAGGGAAGTGGGAGCTGAGAAAAGGGGGATTGGGCAGCGGCTAGCCGATAAGAAGACTCCTTGCATATTCATCAGCAAATCAAAAATCATTGATTCGACAACTCTGTAGGCCTTGTCTAGAAGTGGCTGGGATCTTGAATGGGTGGGGGGCGCATGACATTTGTCCTTAACAATGTGAGTCCTGATACTCTTAAGCTCAGTATTGCAAAATTGTTAATGGGATTCATACAGAAAGCAACCAAGGTAAGAGGTAAATAAAGAAGGAGCTGATAAATATGCTGGAAATATGTGGAGCTACAAACACAAGTTGTTTAACAATGCCAGGCACAGCCTCTGTGGTTTCATTCAGAATACCGGTCGGCAAGCTTTGCTCTGCAACTCAGAGTCCTCTCTAACTACAGGGAACCCTGCTGAATGAGCTTTCATGTAATTGCCTCATAAATGCCACTTGTCCATCAGCCCCCTCTGTAGCACCCTGGCAATGTGTCAATCAAACATGAGTGGCCAGCTGGATCGACCAATTGAATTAAGTTGCTATGGCTTCCTTTGGAAAGGTCTCTTAGCCTGAATGTGGTTGAATCCTATCTTTTAACAGCATAATTCATGTAGGAGTTATAAATTCTGGTTAAAGTTCATTAATCACTGCCACATTGTTTAAAAAATATTTGGGTAATTATAACCACCAATTTCTACCAGAAAGGAAGTTACGCCTTGCATGTGACGTCATGTTTGGACTGATTAGAAACAGGAATGTAAAACATAATCAACAGCATTAGGGAAGCCAACAGAAACAACAGTTCTGTGAAGCGGCTCCAGTTGTCAGTCAATCATCATTTGGGGTGACGGTCTTACTTTGTGACTCACAATTAGCCCTCACTGAGCCATGAAAAATCCTGAATGATAGCACAACTTTTCCAAGACCCTCAGACCAGGTTACGCTTACATTCACGTGTTCCACAATAGCCAAAGAATCCCTCACCCTCCTACTTGTATATAGAGTAGGAGTCTCTTAAAAGGAGGCAAAGACCCAGTGGAGAGAGAGGTAGATGAAAAGAGACTTAAACGCAGACTCCCAGTCCTAGTATTTAAAAAGTAACACACACTGTATTAGACAATAGCGCCGCAGACAAAAAAAAGTTCAAATTCCTGTCACCATCTTTGCTTCTTTCAGTGCAGGGTAGCCTGGGAGTCGATGAGAAAAACATGTAGGCACAAAAGTAAACCTATTAGCGCAACAAATGCAGCTTTTACTCATACCCTGGGGTTGCTGGTGTGTTCAATGTCAGGGTTTAACAAAACAGGGACATTTGAAATATTGAAGCAGCCAAACAGTGGAAAAAATCTCCTATTATCTACTTGAATCCCCTGAAGGAGCATAGCACGGGGGCAGGGGGAGTTATGTTTTCAGAGAGCAACAAAAGGTGTGCTAGAAAGAAGCTTGCCCTGCAGACAGAACTATAGATGTTATGTTGCGACTGTAGGAAAAGGCCTGCTTTGAAAACGGACCTGGTATGTTTCAAAAGAGGAGCTCAAGTTGAACCCAGAAAGAACGGATAAACATGTTGAGAGGAATTTCAACCGTTTTTGATGTGATTATGGCGCTCAAGTCCATTTAAAAATCACAACAAAGAGCAAAGAATAAGATTAGAATGATGGGATTTGTCTGGTTTTAAAAGTTATGTACATTTCAAAAGCTGTGCCACCTATTTTGGACTTAAATTCAGAGTGTGTGGAAAACACTGACCCTTACATATGGTTCAAAACAGAGATGAAAATGAAAGAGACTCAATATTTAGGCACGGATGAAACTTTATACATAATGTTTTTGCTGACAGAAAATTCAATTAGTTACAAATTGAATTTTATGTTGGATCTGCATTTGCAACTGGTATTTTTACATTATCTGTAAAAAGACAGCATGACCAAACAGTTGCATTACATATAACTTCAGATATAGCCTGAAAAAAACAACCTATCCTCTTTCTCTCCAGGTCACAATAAGCTAGAAGCAGGCAGACATGCTGGAATGTAAAAGGTAGTCTACCAATTTTCCACGGCACATAAACTAGAATGAGGATGAAAAAGGGGATCAGAGGTCAAGTGTCACAGAAAGAAGATGAACAAAAGAGAATTTTAGAGTGCTCATATTTCTGTGACAGGTTATGTGCTGATGATGCTCTCAAAACATGTGGCTCATCCTTTCCTGCCACCACGTACCACATGGCACTTTCTATATCGTCGCTCTTACACAGTGCTTCGGCAGAGGAGTGTAAATCACTTATTCAGTGAAGCCATCGGACCCCCCCAGGAAAATTTAAGTGCTCAGGAGAGCGCTTATGTAATTTTTTCTTTTGTTTTCAATATCCTGTTCTTCATGTCTTTCCTCTCTTGTCCTATTTATTTCTTTAAATTATGCTGTGTAGTCAAAACAATTTTCTATATTGTGTGCAATAGTTCTGGTCACCAAACTGTGCAGTAACTTATATTTACTTATTTACAGCAAAGTATGAGGACTGCAGTAAACATTTGTAATCTGTTAAGTTTTGAGTATGTGTTCTTAAAAATTGACTCAAAATGATTATTAAGTTGGCACTAATTGATTGATTAAATAGATACAGTACTATGATGTGTGTGAACTTCCTTTCGTGCAGTGTGAGACAAAGTGTGGTCAAACACTCACAAGCAACTTTTGATAAGAAAGCTTTGAGAAGTTGCCACTTCCGTCAGACCAGCATATGGGCTGTAGATCAAAACATCTGAACACTCCCATTGATAAAGCTGGTGCTGATAGGAAGCACTTAACCTGTCTGGTCATTCTTGGTCTTAGCTTTGAACTTGCAATCAGTGCTGGGTCTGGTATCTGTCATTTGTCATCAAACCTACCGCGCACTAACAGACCAAACAGAAAGAGACGCTAGTTGAGTAAGAACTTGGTGCACATTCTTTACCTGCTTTTAATCTCCTATTTAAATCACATATTTCTAAATCATTAGATACAGTGAAACTGAAGTAACCACAATGACTGTCGTTAAAATTTGATTTTTCACAAAATTATACAAAGATTCAATAGAAATAACATGGTTCCTGCTTTTCACATCTGATCCCACATTTCACATATAATCTAATTACCGTACATATTAGTTATTGGTAATAGCATTTCTAGTGAACCGGCTGTACGTCACAATGATTCAGATGAGACGTGTGGGATATATATATATATATATATATATATATATATATATATNGTGTGTGTGTATGTATGTCCTTCTATCTTTGAGAGGACCAACCACAGCTTAAAACCAATGTTATGAGGACATTTCTGTGTTTCTCTGTGAGGATATTTTGGTCAATCCTCACAAGTTTAAAGAGCTGTTTGAGGCTTCAGACTTCCTCTTAATTTAAGATTAAAAGGATAGGGAAGGCATTATGTCAATGAGTGTCCTTGCAAGGACATTAAGATGAAACTGTGTGTATCTGTGTGTGTGTCTTCTGTCCACATACGTCAAAACTCAAACCTTTCACATAGGAGCTGCACAATCTGGCAGGCAATCTGAGGCGCCAGTCAACAGAAATACAAACATGGAAATTCCAACATGGGATCTTTGCCTTTTCCTAATCATGTTGTGTGGAAAAATCTCAATGCTTTGCTTTCAGATCTGGATCATTGCATGACTCTCAGTCTTGGGAGCTACTGTGTGAGACATACCTCAATGATGTAGAGGACAATGTTCTTGTAGAAGCAGTAGAGGATACATTTGGCTACACGGTTGTAATTCCAGGCTCCATGAACAAGCAGCAGGTTCTTCAAGTATTTGAACTGTGTGGGAGGGAAGTAAATGGAGGAAAATGCCAAGATAAATGAATAGCAAAGTCTGTATACAGTACACTGTCTGATGAGTCTTCACAATCAGAAATCAGTGCTGGAACACTAAAGCAGCTACAGGAACTTCTGGATTAAAGAAAGCAGCAGCCTTTTGTCATTCCCTAGTGGAGAGATAAAGCGCTAATGGGGCATTGTAGCCAAATCGCTCACTAAAACATTCCAGAAATTTCTGGACAACGTTTCTGAGACCAAGCTCTGAGCTGTTGAAAATGAAGGAATTCATATGGTGGAAATGGTCTCTAAAGGTTCAGCATAACAGTTAAATGGCTTTATAATTATCCTACTATATGGGGCCTGTGGTGAACATACAATTACAGTGCAATTTCTGGCTGATAAGTGTGATTACACTGTAGCAGAACTCAGAGGCAAGTCTTTCATCTTTGATTGCCATTAAATGACTAAAACAAAGCGCAAAATGTAACCACAAGAAACATCTACACTGTATCCTCTTTTCATCTGACAAAAGAAAAAAGTTTTCAAAAAGAAATCCTTGAAACCAGAGTACAAGGAAGAAGGAAAATGAAACTGCACATTTTAAGGGTAAACATGGTTTTGTTTATTTGAAGGTCTGTTTGTCTTTAAGTAGTAAAGAAGTATTCCTTAGTGAAATGAAAGCACAGTGGTGGCACCTAGTTTGTATGACCTCTACAATGGTCAGATCAAACTTTAGTTAACGCAGACCTCAGCTGATGACAGACAGACAGCAGAGGTGCCTCTGCCCAAAGTCTCTTCACTCACCACTTAATGCAATAGATAAATCTGAGTGTTCAAGTATCACATCTTAAGAAACTAGCCACTTGATAATCTACAGCATCCAGGAGACCATCTGATACTTCAAAACATTAAAATAAATCAACTAATCAGTGTATGAGTAGAAAAAAAAAGTTGCACTTCTTAGGATTGATTTACATTTCCAGTCAGCAAATTATAGTTAACGTACTGTTACGCCAATATATGGAAAACACCAGTGAAAGTATGGAGGTGTAATTTAATTTGAGACACAAGCTAAATGGATTATAAGAGGCCACCTGTCTTTGAAAGAAATATACCTTGTACATGTCATGTGTACTGAAGGAGGCACTTTAGACAAACCCAGGTCTCTTGGATAGTAATTGCATACTGAAGCACAGAACGTGTACTGTGTTTTAGTCAGCTATTGGTTTCCCATACTCGCAAACCCTGTGGCTGTAAAAGCAACATAATGCACTGAGTGGCATGCTGTGTAGAAACAGAGCCATGAAACAGAAACTCAGTGCTTTTGTTAACTGCAAGTATCACATATCAACACAAAGATTCAGACATACTTGTCACACAGACTTAAGTATGTATTTAAGCAGCATTTTGCCAGAATCTGTTTCTGTATAGTTATGTAGAGAGTTGGGTGTCACCAAATGCCTGTTTTACAGGTGTTACTACTCCACTGTATAAGCTAATGCCCTGGCAAACATAAGAGCTATTGTTACTCAGAACAATGTGCCATGCTATCACTGACACGCACTGTGCTTGAAGAGACAATGACAGGACTGGCAATTTGTGTAATATGACTTCCAACAAATTACATTAAAGTTAATGTAGCAGCCAAATTGAGGACATGAACCTATAGCCTCAAAGTCAACATATTTTGATCAGGTTCAAATCAGGGATGGATTTCATTTTCTGTACATGATTTTGCATGGTGCTAGCATTATAGGAAATTGGAATGACAACTATGTTATAACTATTGATAGCATTTCTACATATCTTTAGTCTTAATGCTGACACTGGAATGATTTTATGTTATTTAGGTCTTAGTCTTAGGTATTGTGTGAGGTAAAAGTATATCTTGAATATAGTTTTACTTTAATTTGGTCATAATATTATCAAAAGCTAAGCAACTAATCAACCATCTAATAGGACCTGCACTTCCTCTGTATTTTTTCTGACTGTCTCTGGATGACTAGGATGGCATTAGGCACATACTGCAGTCAGGATACAAAGTTATAATGTGTCAAAAATACACTGCAAATGCTAAATTAGGATTTCAACTAATTTTCAACTAAAATGATAACTAGTTAACTTCAGACAACTAGTACAAAAATAAACTTTAATCAATATGTTGGCGTGAATCCCTGCCACCGTGCTCACCTGGGCAATAGAGTAGTCAGATGAGTTTGCTGCCTGTAGGCCTTCATTGCCTGAGATTCCCACACCGACATGGGCTGTCTGTATCATTCCTACGTCATTAGCACCATCACCGATAGCCAGTGTGATCACCTTCACCTGTTTCTTTACCATCTCCACCACCTCTGACTTCTGAAGAGGAGATACCCTAAAAGAGAGCAATAGCACATGTAATATCGTAATAATCATCAAATAGAATTAGGTTTAAAATTGATTCAACAATATATTCACAACTTGTGAGTTTCATTACACATGTCAGTGCTGAGGGAAATAGAATCACATGCAGTCAGACATGTGACACAAGACATAGTGTACACTATAATGGAAAGTAGACATGAAATTATAAAAGACTATCTAGAATCATCCAGGATATAATGTTTCCTATTTTCCAAGTCCTGGGCAGAATAATTGTGGTGTGCATAAAATAACATTTGCAAAGACAACGCTCTTCCTCTACTTTGGAGAACAGTATGTCGAGGCAGACAGACGGGCATGCCATACTTGAAGAACCTAAAAATAATCAGAGCATTTTTTTGCATTATTTCTTGAGGAATTACAATACGCAGGTGCCTGGTGGGAAAGTGAAGAAAACATTTGCAGACTTCCTTTAAATCGCCAGCATCAGTTGCTTTTGACTTGTCTGTGATAGTGTTTAATAGTGGGAAGCTAGCATGGGACCACTTGCCTGACCCTCTGCATGTGGGTCATACCCTTTTGGTCCAGGACTGCACCATGCAAATACTACTTGCCATAATCTTGAAGATGATTGCAGAGGGGCTTGCAGAGAGTAATGTACAGTACTGACAGTCTCAGGAGATGAGGCTGTAAACTGCATGTCTGTCGTAGGTTGTGAAACTGTTAATGTTTATGTTCTTCATACTTAAAGAGGCCTCATTCATCTCCTTCGACTCTTAGTACCCACAGACGCACAAGGCAAAGGCAAGTAGAGGTGGGGAGAAACATGAATAAAAATTTGACGTAATGCGCTGACTCATAGTGTGGCACCAAAAGATTTGCTGTTGTTCTGACAACATGGCGCTGATGTCTGGCCCCAGTCCTCGTCATGGTTGCTTGACTACTTAAGTACTTTCTATTATTTATATGGCCTGGGCAAGTCAACAGTGTACCTTCATAACGTTGAAAGTTGGCATTTTAATTAAGTGCTGCCATAAAAAATAGTCAACGACCTTTGTGGCAAAGCATACAATAATACTTTTTAGTTCAACCATAGAGAGCTTTAACTAAAATATGCATTCATCTGATTCACTGTCAAATACTGTGAAAAACACAGTATATAATTAGGATTTTTAATACTGGTACCAAACTGCTAATATTTGAGCAATAGTTGGCATTAGTGCCCACTACAATACACAAAAAACTAATTGAGCGTCTCTTGCTTTCTTGGTTTTTTTTTTTCTTCCGCAGATAAGTTATTCCAATGTACATGCATCTATTTTAGAGAAAGAGCTGATTAACAACCTTTTCCATCTCTATCTGGTTAAGGTTTTTCAAAAGCACCAGCTGATTCAGGAAGATGGACTGGAGCTTGAGAACAATGTCTTCATTCTCTCATTTTAGTCAATGGAATCATTGTCCTGGATTTATTTTATTGTTTCTCAAGAGTAAATCTTACCTGCAGCATATGACAGCTTTACAGGACAGGGCGAGGTCCAGGAAGTACTGTCGCACTCCGAATGTGAGAGCATATTTGAGAGTCTTCCCATCAATAATGAGGGCAAAGTCGTTTTCCTTATAGAGGGCATCTCTAAGCATTCCACAGTGGTGGCTGAGGGTTTCCCTTGTTCTCTGTATGATGGAAACATTTCATGAACGTCAGCTGTTGTAAATGGTCATGAGAATAATAAAGCTTTTTGTGTCACAGCTGATGAAATATGCACTGTTAAAAAATCTTTTTTCCCGGTGGACTGGATTTAAAGAATCTCATGAGCAAGATTATGATTAATTAATATACAAGTCAGAAATGCTATTAAGTATTGTTTATTTTTGGCTTTTACTTTGAGAGCATTTGTTAACTAACATGAAAATAGTATAACATGATTAAACAATGTATTAGGTGCACATACAATCTATAAATAACAGATTTTTCTAACTTCTAAAGGAAAATTTAAATAAACAAGTTACAATGATGGAGAATAAGAGCTTTTCATCATATTGGCAACATTTCAATGGTTCATTAGAAAAATGATTGCACTTTTTTCCATTTGCATTACTTCAGCAACAAAGAAGTTTCTAAAATTTCTTAGATGCATTTTACAAGAAAAACCTGTGTTTTTGTTAGTTTTCTACTATATCATTTATATTTTAGTTACTGTGGTGAGCACAAGAAATATTTTGTAGTTCACTGAACACTAATATCTCAATGAAATTCACACTGAGAAAATACTTTTTACTCACAATACAAGTTCATTAATCTCTAATCTCACAAGAAGAAATGAGTGAGATCCTTTCACTCTTATTGCTAATCCCAAACTGCTGTAGAACAGCTGCCCTTAGTGTTTTATCCATATTCCACATGTTTATTACAGTCAGACCTCGTCCATGAGGTGATAACATGGATGAGCTCTGTGAATGGATCACGTTTGCTTATACAGTATATACAGCTACAATGATGAGTGATGGTGAAAAGCCATAAATATGAGAATGACAAGAGGATTAACTGTCCTGGTATAGGGGTATGTGGACTGGATAGATGGAGTGGTGATGAGATCATCACTCCATCATCTTCTTCACAGATGTTGAAGCCATTAGGAAATAAAGCCAATTTCTGTATGTGACCATCTTCTGAGTGAGAGGAAAATGTCTCACATTTATTTTCATTAATGAGAA
>JANJYP010208883.1:0-10254 GCA_024605115.1 Rastrelliger brachysoma
TGTGACATCATCAGAAAGCACCAAAATAACTGCCATTTTTAAATCCCAACAGAATAATAACAGTAGTAGAAGATGAGATGGACAAGAACACATATAATAAGTGGTGCAACAATATTTGAGTTGTTTTTGCCTCTCGATGACGCCATGATCAAAATCACACAACAGTTATGCGGCAATCAAAACTGCTGCAGTCCAGTTGGTCCTATCAAGGTCCTACTCTGCAATGGAGACACAATGGCTGAGAAGATGTTCCTGTTAAGTTCCCCCTTCTAAGTTTTACATATAACTTCTTTAATGGAAACTTTACGAATGATGTCCAATGTACCCAGTCACCAAAATACAAATATAAAATATGTCTGCTTCATTCAAATTATTTTACTTCAACTACCAAATTATTGCCAACTACACTGACATCCATATTAGATGGAAGTAGCAAAGCTGTACTCATTTCTTTCACCCCAAATGTGTGTGATCAGTTCTTTCAGTCCCCTCTTCCCAGGCTGTGTCTGATAAGACCACTACATAGCAGTCTGGCATTCTGCTACACCTAGTTGCTGCCAACCTTATTATAGCTGATACAAGGTTTTTACAAGGCTGATGGTGTCATCAACATTCCACTCTCCCTCAAGAAGGGAAAGTTCTCCAAATGACATGAAAGCAAAAGGAAATTGCCGAGAAGCACATTCATGTTGAGAGATTATATTGAAGTACTCATAAACTAAAAATGAGGGTACACAACCATTGTGTAGATAAGTACAGTCTCACTCTTACACATGGGTGGTAGGCTCACTGACAAAGAGGCTCTCTCACTGGTGTGAACCAAGGAGCCTCTGGTTTAATGGGCATGACGCCTATGAGCAGGTGTAAATAATAAAATGAATGATGGCTGAATTTAATTTAGATGCTTCGGTTTCAGAGCACTGCATGTGGGCTCACTGTCACACTGTCACGGCTTAGTGGAACACTTGAATAGAACCACATTGTTAATGTTATTCATAACACCTGTGTTACTTGTAACTTTTGCAAATGCCAATGCCTCCATGGTAAGAGTGACAGCAGCTGTCAACTCAGCTGACAGAGGTGATAGTGGTTCACCTTTCTCAAATTTCAGTAGTTTCTTGTTGTGTAACCATGGCAACCGAAGAGACCATACTGATCCAGCGAGTAATTTTATCTTTTATCTTTATCTGACCGCTTCAAGTTTGACTATCAGGTCTTGGCCAATTAACAAAATTGAAAATAACTATATTATAACTATATTTTCTCATTGCTCATAATTTTGCTAATCATGTCAAGCTGCAACCTGCCTTAGTTGACTAGAGTATGTAATGTGGTAGAGGTAGTAGCAACTCTCATATTTAGTAAATTATCATCAACCTCCTTCCTTTTGAGATGGATGATAGTTATTATTGTTTGAACCAGTATAACATGAGAGTGGATACATAATGTCTAAGTGATTATTTTTTTGTGAAAGCCATGCATCATTTTTTATCAGAAAAAAAGGTGTTTCATGCTCTCTGTTGAACTGTGAGGAATGATTGAAATTGCTGGCTGTTAGTTCATGAGCTGATTGAAAAAGAAGCGGAGGTTTTGATGATCATGTTATAGCATTATTACTGTGGCTCCATAATGATGGATGCATCCTTTTATTCTTTGGACTTGTGTAGCCCAAATCAAAAGATTAAACAGAAGGACAGAGAGACAACCTCACGACTTTGGGCATTTCCATGTTACCTACTGATTATTTTTGTTTCATTTTCTTGTAACACTGAACACTATTTGTGGATTTAGAATATTTTACCTCCAGATTTACATACATACAATGAATATCCCAACAAAGGTAAAATCACTCATATGCCCTTGCACTATGCCCATTTGAATGAGTGACATTTACTGTAAAGTAATGAAAAAAAAAAGTCTTGAGGCGATTATTATTATCATTCAATTTAAGGTCATTGTGCTGTCAGTCTTTCTTCCATTTCCTTTTTCTTTGATGAATCCATCCATGAATCAGACTAATTGAGGGATGAGACATATAATTTAATTATTTCTGTATAGAAAAACTCACGTTACACAATTGCTTTAGTCTAAATCAGCTAAGTTCTTCTATCTGAAAAAGCGTATAGCTCAGTACTTTGGGATGTTAAAAAGAGACCAGACCACGCAGACAACAGATTACAGGATTTAATGTTGCTATTTATTTTTAACTCAACATTCATTAAAATGGTGGATAGGCTTCCCTAGAGGTCAGGAGGCTCAGGATGGAAGAGGAAAGGAGGATGAGACCAATTTTCTTCCATTACCCGAGATTAGGATGTCTGGGATGGCTTACTCTGCTCTGCTTCTGGTCCAAGGAGAAACACAATACACAATGATCTGAACAGACAGGCCATGGAAAGGAATGAAAAGGAAAGGTAGAGTTGGACATAATCAAAAGATTGGAGGCATATAAGAAAGGGCAAAAAGGTGCAGGGTGTCTGAAGGAATCAGGATAAATGTGTCAGCCAGACAAGAAATAGAGTCATAAAGATCACATCCTGGTTAATTTAGGATCAAATAAGTGTTGTGTGTTTTCTCTTTTCAGGCTCCCAACAGGCTGTGCAGGCTTAAAGGAATAAATAAATGTTTGGAAGTAGTACTGTTTGTTCTTTATCACCCAAGGCTCTTTGTGTTTTTTAATTTTTTTTTAATTTTTAATGAGTCAAAAAACAAACAAACAGAAAACAAGTACATGCAGTGTTATTGGATAGTCTTACTCCTACTACATGAAATTAAAGTTGATAAATTGAATTCAGCTCAGTTTTTGTGTAAGAAAATATAAGCTATAATCAGATTTGTGGAAACAGTGTCTAAGCATCAAGCCTCTGTGTGGGTGGTAGTTTTAGCAGTGACTGACTGAAAAGTTCATCAGTTGTCTAAGTTTTGTATTTTGTATTTGTTTTTATATCACTCAAAAAGTTGAAGCTAGCAAGTACCTAACTTCCACCTGCTGAGTCGTTGGCAGCTCTAGCTAGCATTAGCTGTCTAACCCTCATATGACCTGATGTGATTATGGCACATAACTAAACTATTATAACTCACTCTGCAACTTAAGCAGAGTGAGTTATAATAGCTTGTGCGGAGTTACACAGTACACATAAGGAGTGCTTAAAATTCTGGTGGAGCTACAGCTAACATTGTTGCCCACAAGCTAATTAAATGCTTGTGTGACTGTTGGAATTGAAGCGATATTACATATAGTTTTCAGTGCCCAATTACTTACATTGCCAGCGGTATTAACAACCTCTACACAATACCAATCTATGTTTTGTTGCAGAAAAATAAATTAAATTTAAAAGTCATCTTTGTAGTAATTACTATTATGACCAAAACATATTCAAAACACATAGCAAGCACATAGCGATTCTGATTCCTTGGCAAAAAAAAATTTTGGTTTCACTTTAAAGGGAACATTAAATATTTGGAAGTGCTGCCACCTAAGGCTCTTTGGTGTTGTTTGATTTTTAATGTGTGGAAAACAAATACATGCAGCGCTCTTATTGGATACCATTCCCCCTGTTACCATTTTTACTAATTAAGGAGCTTCTTCTTACTTTTTATGTCCTTGCAATGGAATATATTTTCACATGGTAGTCCAGTTAAATCGTGATATATATAATTTCAGGTATGTGTCACCAGAGAGCATGAAAGTAAACTCCACCTGTTTGGTCAGAATGTTTTCCAGATCACAAATTAATAGTCAATTTGCAGTGGAATCAGGCAGCAGCACAGTCTGAGCACATTCACGTACAGAGAGAGAGAGGGGCGGGGTGAGAGAACTGATTTTGTTTCAGCTCATCATCATGCATTGTGGTACGGGGCTCCTGGCTGAACCATGGCCTACTTTTTCGGAAGTCTCGTGGTTTATTTTGGAGATTTTGACCATTTTGATGTTAAAACGACGCCGGGAACTTCACAAGCCTGGGTGCAGTCTCACATTTGGGGGTCTATTTATGCTCCTGTGGGGTTGAGACATTGATGTATTTTGTCTCTGAGAGCCCTTGGGCTTTTTTGGGAAAATGTCAATCATTAATATGGTTTCCAGCAGGCAAGTAAACATACTATAGCTCACCAGGAGACATGTTTTTGTTGTTGTTTTGCTTGTGGTCTCATTCCAAACATATACTGCATAGAGATTGTAGAAATTAACTCTACTTAAGCTTTGTGCATTTTCTGTAGTTCAGTGAAGCATTGCTGACTTTTAATTGTGGTCTAATTTGTATCCTCACTAGCTTTTTACAAACAAGTCAAGTGAAGTTATACAGACTGGCAGGTAGCTCAGTGATTGGATCAGTTTTGGCAACTGTCATTATGCATCATCAGGAACCACATGGGGACATCCAACCTGTGAAAAAGCTTGTGAAATAAATGATAATTAGCATTAATATTGTTAGACTTGTATATTAATCTAATTGCTAACTGAATGTTAAGGTTGGGGGATCACTATGTTTTACCACTTTTGTACAAGCATAAAATGCCACAGGTTTAACTACCTTTGACTGATAGATTGAAGTGGTGATTAGCATACATGTTATCCTGATTACCAAATGATTTGCATAAAGCTTGCTTATTCAGATTACTTCCTTATCAGATCACAGTGAGTAGATGGATTTTATAGTGGTTTAGCTTTTGGATGAATGCCAATCTTCTTAGCATTCAGACCACAAAGTGCACCAAGGTACTGTACATCATACATGCACCTCCTGTTTTTGAAGCTATCTTCGTTTTGCCTATGTCATAGGGTCCAATCAGTGGATGAGCTGGTAGTGTTCTGGTTTCTATTCACGCTGAGAGAAAATTCAATTGAACCAATCTCTCTTCACACAAGAAGAAGGTCCTATAGCCATACATAACATATTTTTGTTAGTCCAGGGCTATGTGAAAAGTTATTCCCTAAAAATGCACTAAATTGTTTACTCAACAGGAAGCAACAAGTCAACATTTTGTACACTAATTATCATTATTTTGCTTTGTTACCATCAGCTGTATAATCAATTGTGCAATAGTACTTTTCACACCTTTAAAGTCAATTGAATTGTTAACAGAAAGTAGTGTACATGCCAGGGACACTACTTTTACAGTCTATCATGGAAGTCCACATAGTGGAGTTATTTAGACACTCAGCATTCAGATAAATCAATTAAAATGGCAAAATGCAGTACACTATATACTAAATATTGTTTTTTTTTTTACATAATCCAGTTCAGACTAAGGCTGGGTGTAATTTAAAAAATACGATACCAGTACAAATTCATGTCATACTCACCAGTTGAAACATTAACTTGTATGAAATATCACTCCTCTTCCACATCTATATGATTTGATTTTTACACAAATGCATTTTGAACTTCAGCTTCACCACCATACACTGGTTGTAGTTTCTGTGGAAGTTTGCAAGTCCCAGCAAGCCCTGCATGTAAAAAAGGATCAACTGCAGATATTGTTTGACGGGAGACACAGTATTGATTTATTTCTGTCAATAAGGGTACCTAGTACCAATACCCAACCTTAATTCAAACCTTGATTCTCCAGCTAGCTGCTAGCAACTGTTGACTTCTCTCATCCACATCCAAGTATGCAAAGCACACCTTGCAGGACACGCCTTGTAGTTGAGTCAGATGGATGTTGGGTCATGTTCCCATCATAAATTAACTGCCTCTAGAATTTGTTTATGACCGGTCTGATGACACATCCTCTAAACAGTCTTGATGCCTTTGTTTAGGTCTGCACCTGAGTACGATTGCTGCCAAAACTAATCTCACCAAGAGGGAACCAACCATTCAGACGTCCCATGAAAACCCTTATAAAGATAATTGTAAGAAATAAGTCACATGTATTTCTAAACCAGCCCTAGGTATGATAACTGAACTTTCTTCACATCCAGCTTACTTCTGTCTGTAGTGGACAATAAGTCATTATCTTAGTCACACACAAACGCACTTACAAGCCACGCGGCACCAAAAAAATAAAATAGCAGAACAAAAAGGATAATCAAGGCATGTCCTCAAAATTAACAGCTCAATTCCATTTTTCATTCACAAAAAAAAGATGCCAAACATCAAAAGTATGTTTTTTAATGAGGTAGCACTGCGAGGAGTAGAAATCATTGAAGTTGTTTACTGTGTTCCCGTTTTTAATTAAGCGAGCCAGACGCAGTGTAGGGTGGAGAATGTGCTCTATTCAGTGGAACGGATACCTCGGCCATGATGAATGAGCTGTCATCTCCAATTGTTGCTGAACCTCTGTCTCCTTGACACCCGGCGATTTCCAATGCAGCTAGTCTCTGATACGGGCTCCACATGGTCGGGAGGGCGAAGGTCAGTCGGTATGCTAATGTGGGTACAGGAACAAAGCTTGATAGCCTCTAGTGTACTGTAAGCTGTGGCGTAGAGAAAAAGGCTTATCTTGTTATCACTGCAGTCCGATAAAGGGGGTGGATAAAAACTACACTACATGCTTTACATTAGAATCAATATCACAGCAGCTGCTAGAAAGTTGGTTTTTTACAGGCAGCAAAGTCAAGGAGAGATGCTGCTGCTGTAGAGGTCTCTCTCAGACGGTGCTGAAACGTCTGGAAGAAAGCGCCTTGACGAAAAACCACAGAGGACAAAGTTTGGCAGTGAAGCGCTTTGACAGGTGACATCGCTGTGGCACTGACCGTCTACTCTCCAGGGAACGATTCCGCCTCTGCCACAATGGACATCAAACAGCATGTCACTTGAATCTCAGAGTGAAAGCGACAGTACAATCTTTCCTCTATTATGAGACCGTTTGACAAACCCTTGGTGGAATTACCTGGATCACTGCAATGACTGCTCTCGAGTCTTAAAGGAATAGTTTGACATCATGCTTCAGTCACTTTCTTGTCAAGAGTGAGATTGGAATATTGATAGGGCTATCATGCCTGTATGCTAGATATGAGTCTAGGCCAGTGGCTAAAAGTCTACAGATAGTAATCAACAGTTAGCATATCCATCCAAAGTTACACAAGACTAAGACGAAGGCTGTTAACTGAGCTTGTTGCAAATTACCATTTACAGCCACAATCCAATAGATTTTTGTAGTACTCTGCTAAATAAGACTTCATCAGGTTGTTTCAGTGCCTGCTGTGCATTTGTGGGTAGCAATGAAGTGCTTTTTTCCTCCATGTAGTTTGGTGAAGGCACATAATGGATTAAAAGTGTTTTCTTCTGCTGAATGTGAAATACTAGCTGAAGAGGAGACACTCTGGGACTACAAATGTGCAACAATATCAGTCATTGAATGACTTTTGGACACTGCTGTAAACACCAGATAAAAATCTTATGACGTATAACTTCATTACTGGCTGTTCAGTCATATCGAACTGGACTGTAGCTGCTGAGTCATTAAAAGTCAAGAGAGTAAGCATAGAGAAACTGTGGTAAAGTTAATATGAGCTTCTCTCTCTATCTGTTTTCCTGTGCTATTACACTGCATGTGTTTGTGCCCAACACAGTTTTCTTCTTTTCACCAGTGTTGGGCAAGTTACTTTAAATTAGTAGTATAGTTACAGTTACTAGTTACTGCTTTCAAAAGTAACTCAGTTAGTGGGGAAAGTAACTTTTTTTTTTACTCTAAATTCTCTTATTAATGTGTTGCCGGTCTAAGTGGATGGCCATGGAGGCTGCCAGTCATCTGGCTTGCTTACATGTATCCTACAAGCACAATGCACCATCTATCCACCTTACAGTAGTGTAAGTGCAAATGAANTGGGGCGAGGTCCGTTCAAGGCTGCTTGCAGCTTTAATCCAATTCTGGGACGGTTGTCCCCTGCCGCGGATCAGGTAGCCAGAACGGACCGGGTACTGACAACGTCGCTGCACCACATCAGTCACGTGACACGTCCCCCCACGGAAGTAACGAGTAATGAGCCTATTTAGATCGCAGTAACGACTAACGGGTTACTGTTTATGACAAAGTAATTAGTTACTGCACTCGTTACTGCAAAAGTAACGCAGTTACTGAAACGTGTTACTTAATAATGAGTTACTCCCAACACTGTCCTATCCTTTTTGTTCTGCTATTTTATTTTTTTGGTGCCGCGTGGCTTGTAAGTGCGTTTGTGTGTGACTAAGATAATGACTTATTGTTCACTACAGACAGAAGTAAGCTGGATGTGAAGAAAGTTCAGTTATCAAACCTAGGGCTGGTTTAGAAATACATGTGACTTATTTCTTACAATTAATGAAGAATTGAATTTTTTATGGTTTTACTGAAACTAAATATTCACACTAAATAAATGACACAAAAAGCAAAGAAACATCTCTTCACATCTCTTTAAACAGGAAAATCATCAATAAAAACTACATCGATACTTTGGCCTGTCTCATCGCTCATTACAACACTTTTTCAATAGGTTTAAGGTCAGGACAGGATCATTCCACAGTTCAGATTCTCATATGTGCCTTCAGTCGACGATGTGCTGGTGCAAACTCTGTTATGTTGATATTTAATCAATTCTGAATTCATTGATCCCTCCGTGAACTCTCTGCAGTCTGCAGAAGCAACACATCAACATGATGCTCCTGCAACTCGTTCACTGCTTTTTTGGTTCTATCACTCTTGACCTCATGACACTGTGTGGTGACAGGTCTGAAACTTCATTTTATGTAACAGTTTTCTGCCTGTTGCATTTGCTCACGGAAATTCAAATGGAATCACAGAAGCATACTATTTTCTGAATATCAAACTGACAGAATTTGGAAGTATGTTTCAGCGCAACTAAAACAAACTAAAATTCTAATATTATATTTCCTCTTCATGCAGAAACATTCTACTAATGACAAGAAAACAGCCACACTTTGTCTAAATGATCATGTAGTGAAAGCAGTTTCAGTCCTCCATCCATCAATGATTAACTGTGTTCAGCTGTAGTGTGGCTGCCTTGTTAGCTACACAATAGACTGCTGTATTGATCGAAGCAAATTTGTATCTCCTCTATCAAGATAGTGTCCAAGACTAAACACAATCTGTGTGGACAAGGTGCATAATTCCTTCCTTGCTATCATTTATAATTCTGTTCTTCAGTCCAATATTTTTTTTGTCTTCCTTTACAAAGAGATATTTAATTCCCACTTGTTTGAACTGGAGGAAAATTCAGATTTAATATGACTTGGGTATTATTATTGAGACAGTTACAGTTATGACAACACAGTGTATACTCACCACAATATTTGGTGAGATCTGGGAGCGCTGTCACTCACTGACAAGTAGTCAGACAGGGTACAAAACAAACATGAGCAGTAGGAAATCTGGGAAAACTTATATAGAAGAGAAAACAAAGACAAATGGTAAATTGATCCCAAACTGTATATTGTAAAGATCATTTTTAATTACACATGGGCTCATGTGTGATCTCCTTTATTTATTATCGAGAACATTGTGTGGTCATATTTAATATTTTACTTCCATAAAAAAGCACGTATTAGATATAACTTTACTTTAGAAGGAGGAGATAGTAAATGAGTGTTTATTGCACCAAAACAGTAAAATATTTAAATGCTGTATCAACATTTTATACACCATAAGTACTGGATGTTGACTTTGTGTTTCTCTTTTATATAGAATATACCCTCCAGCATTGTTATGGATTCTATACAGGGTGTTAAAGTGGCTGTTTCTTCAGTCTCCACATCAGTATATCGACTCTCAAACAAAGCAGTTACCAGAGCAAAGTGCAAGTCAAGCATCTCCTTCTAAACACATGCTTGAGCTCCGACATTGTTCTCGCAGTGTTTCTATAGCAGCGCGACCCCCTTGGAGAGGAGCAGCACCTCTCGAATTGTTTCCCTCCGTTTCATTTGTCTGACTGATTGTTGACTGATTGAGGCCTGAGTCTAAAGAGATGTCTCTGCAGCCCTTACGCTTTATCTCTTTTCTATCCTTCTGATACTTATCATTTGTACAGATATCTATTATGAAGAGCAGTGAACACTGCCAGTAATCAGACTTCAAGGATTTCTTGAGAGGACAAAACGTCTCTGCTGATGGAGTGATACTTGAATAGAAGTCAGAGTGTCGTCATATTTGCTGAAGTAACCGATTCCAACCACATGAGCCCATTTCGCTGAAGTTTCTCATGGATTATGAAACTAAAACCAATATTTTCAAATTCTTTTCAATATCTTTCAATATTTTGTTGTTGTGATTGATTTGACTGCTGTCTTCCCTGGTCTGTTTTCATTGTTCCTTCTT
>JANJYP010209048.1:0-11104 GCA_024605115.1 Rastrelliger brachysoma
TCATGAGAGTTGAAACACACACAAATGTCATCCATCATGGCGCGAAAAGGCCTCGTTGAGGTTGAAAGGTCAAAGGGCTGAGTTATGTTAGAAGGTCTCTCCACTCCCAGGGGACAAATATGATCGGTCCCCGGGTGAGACGAGACGGAGGGTAAGCCAATCGCTTTTGTCCGCCAGCCTCGACCTATGGGTTTCCAGTCTGTTGCTATTGACCATATACCCGGAAAAAAAAAGGCTCAGCGCAAATGGCCCCAGCGTAACCCTTGGCTGTTCTCAATCCTTCATCCTGAGTGATAGCTCTCTCCGCCGCATCAAGTCTTTTAATCCACACTCACTGTACTGCCTCACTTATATGTCAAAGTGAAAAAGTTGCGCTATGGCACTTTCCTGGTTCTTCACAGCGTCTTGGTCAATATTTCTCATCAGGTGGGGGGAGACAAATGACCTCCAGAGTATTGACCTTGTCGCAGTTATTGGCAAGAAGAGACAATGGCAGAATCTAAAGTCCCTGTAGTTCAATTTCTGTCCAGCATCTCACATTCAGCTATTAAATATATCACTGTTACTGCCTCTTAATTAGATCATTACTACATTCCTAGAAGCATCCCTAAAATTTAATGTCCATGTGTAATGATTGAAAGGATGTGGCAGACACTTAAAAAATTTACAAAATTTGTAAATGATGCAAACCGTGTTAACATAAGCTGGCACGTAAAGGGTGATTTAAAAATTAATGAGCCTTTAAATTTTAATTCCGAATGTGATCCTAATCTCGACCATGAAGCGTTATCTCAGAGTGTAACATGGCGTGAACGAGCCACAGATAGCGCTCGGTGCGGTGGTGAAGCAGCAGAGGCAATGTGACAGTGTTCACACGACAAACCCACTTGCTGCTACCCAGGAAATATTAATCAGAAAGGAGTTTTTTTTTTTTTTTAATGAAGTGCTGACGCTTAATGAATGCTGTTCACACCCCCTCCTTTTCCTCCAACCTTTTTATATGAGCATCTCTGGAGAAGTGGCCTTGAATCTTGATGCCTGATGATACTGTACCCTGCATCACTGAGAGCTCCCTTTTAAGGATTCTTCCCCATGTCAAAGCCCCCTCCTCCACATGCAGAGCCAACAGTCTGGGGGAACTATGGGGCAGGTTGTGCTTAATCAGCATTTCAAAGTCTCTCCACTGTCAATTATCCAAGGCTGTGTTCCCTCCAGTCGGCGCACATGGGTTTCGCTCGACTACAGGGATGTAAGGTCAATGTGTGTAACGTCTGAGGATGACATCACTCTCCCCGGGAGTCTGTGGTAGACATGGATTGAGAGGGAACAGAGAAGACAAAGAGAGAACTGATCTCTGCATCTGCTATTTTCTCTGATCAAGTTGCTGCAAAAATCCTCCATTTTCACTGCTTGCCATAAAGCTGCGTCTTATGGCCGACGGTCACCCTGGGAGGCATTCATGTGTAGAATACAATTTAAAATTCCATCACTCAGTGTGAAGCTATGTTTTATATCTTTTCCATTAGCTGCAGGTGTCATATGAATACCATATGTAAAATTGTTTTGCATTTGTTATGCACACAGAGGGGACAATCTGTATGCTTTGCTGGCAGACTGTAGCATAATTCACTACTCACCCCATTGACTACTGAATATGAAACATGCACTCAGCAACAAGCCACTTCTGTCACTGGGCCAGTGGAGTGTAGCTGGCATGCCAGAGTTTTCTCGGGACTTGTTAAAAGGCAGACTTTACGGTTACAAACAGAGATATTAAGGCAGTAGATCTCATATATTATAGTCAGGGGAGTGGTGGCACCGCTTGGTAATTTCCTTGCATACTTCTGCTCTTTCCCACAATATTTGGTAGCTTCTGGATAAACAATCTCATTCTATAGGTCTGCTGTTTTGCAACTTCAGTTTTTTGGCTGCATGCCAGAAATATTTTGCACGTTAAAAGTCAGATGTGAGGAAAGCCAGACAGGGTGTAACAGCTCTGAGAAAAATCCTCCCAGTTTCATTCTGCGAAAGTGGTTATGACATAAGATGTGTTGACAGTCTAATAGGCATCAGGTACTCACACAGGGCAGATGGAGGTTTAGTTATTGAGACATCTGTTATAGGCAGCGGCGCTCTTGAGCAACAAAGTTAAATTCGGTAACCAACTTAGTCAGTAGTTTAACTTGGCAGGCAAAAGTTTAAATAAATATGTATAAATTGCATCATGTCATGTTTTTCATTCACTTTGACTGTGCTATTTTTTTAACCTGAGCAGCTGGCAAGCTAGTATAGCATAGTCAGTCTGTTGGATGGTTAGTCAGACTGAAATATCCAAACAACTTTAGATGAATTGCTATGACATGTCATTTAGCTCCATCATCAAGTTGTCCAATATTTTGGTTTATTTTACCTGGAAGACTAATGATATTTCTTCGTGTTTAGTGCTAACTGGCAACATGCTGAACTAAATTGGTGAACACATCATACCTAGCCTCACAGAGCTACTAATTTAATAGGGTTGTTAATTTCCATGAAATACTGTTAAATGTTTAGATCCAACATGTCTCTATGTGAATCATCCTCTCGAGGTGCTAGGAATGTGATAAATGTTTTACACTGAGGCTCAAGGCCTTATTCTGAATATCATTAACATTATGTCAATGAGACCACTGCATTGACACAACAGGACTGTCTCTACAGTGTCCTCCTTGATGGCAACACATTAAGTTTAAAAGCAAAAATAAATGCATGGTGATCTGGGAAAAACCTTTAACCTCGTTGTACATCAGAAGAGTCTCAGTCATCCAGGTCAAGTCAATTGCAACTAAAGATGTAAAAGACCCTTCAGAGGTTAAACACCTGGGACTTCCCACCAATCTGTCAAGACTTAAGAAGCCTTTAGGATGTGAGGCATGTTCAAGAATGTAAAATAAGTATAGCTGCTCTTGACTCAGCCCTCTGGATAGATTAACCTGACTTAACTTTTGCCTCAATGCAACATCATCCAACACTAATCAAATCAGTGCAAGCTCACATACTTGGTAGTTTACTTTGTAATGTGATTCAGGTATATCTACTGTTTACCTTGCTTATTGTTGAGACAAAGAAAATCACTACCAGAGATGTAAAGTCTTGCATTACAAAAAGTCATTTAAGTTCAAAGTCATTTATCAATCAAACTGAATCATATTTCATCATATACACAACATAGACCTGTGTTTTTTGCTGTATTGCTATTGTTCTTCTAAACCCCAGCTTAGATAGAAATTTTTTATTGCTGCTTTTTCCCCACAGAGCAACTCTATTATTTATTTTCTTTCTATAATTTATTATTTTATTGTTGTCCTGGTAAACGTCTAAAGTTATAATATAATAAAATAATTCTTCCACAGGTGATGAAATTCAGATATGCTCTTATAAAATCCTTGTTGGTGTCATGATAAAAAATAAAAATCCTCAGTGACACATAAGACCATTTATTTAGCATAAATCTTTCTTATAGCCCCTAAATGTTCAGCCAAACTCCGATATGCCACAGCACCAACCAGATGATATATGGAACCCAAACTGTATTTACCATCTAAATTGCTTCTCCACAATGCCAAGATGATGACAAAGATTAATTGGCTAAAGAGCTAAACCTTCCCCCCTTTCAATATGGTGGCACATCTCAGGCCAGCCATCTCCAACTTAAAGGCAACATTTGTATTCCTGAGGAGCATCTTCTCTCGCCTGCTTTATGATATTACCTCAGGAGACTGCAAGTAGGGGCCTCGTCTCCATGTGTGGGCTCCAATTCAACCATCATCCATTTCCTCCACTATCTTTTTATCATTACACCATCTAATAAATGTGGTGTGTGCTCTGTGATGCTGCATCATACATCAGACAAAGTGACCCGGGTCAGTGCATCGTCAACTACCAAGGTTACCCTCTCTCTGTCTCTCTCTCTCTCTNTCTCTCTCTCTCTCACTCACACACGCACACACACATACACACACTTTCACCCACTGCTACCATGAGAGGAAGAATATTTTTCATCTTTTGTCAGTTGGAAATATTCTCTGACAAAGTAATAACCTCTCCCACGTCCCTTTTTGAATGTCTAACATTGTGTCCTCCAAAGGAAACAACAAAGGTGTTCAAGCCACATGGGTTACGTCGTGGTTGTTTTGATCCTGCAGGTTGCCATAGACAAGTGCACTTCAATCGAAACAGCAGGTTGTTCTTCCCACTGTGGCTGCCTTATACCGGGCTATGAGATGATTCTTTTCGTCGCCCACATCAAACACAAACAGCATAACATTACTGTGTGTATATGTGTGTGTGTGTGAAGGTATCCGTGTTGAGGTGCGCTGTGCAACCTGCACGCTTTCCTACAGAAAGAGGATTAAAGAACGTTCAACTGGAGGCCAGCCAGTACATTTTGGTTTACTATAGCACTTTGGCAGGATACACACACTCACACAGACACAGACACACACACACACACACACACACACACACGCATGTACAGTTGGTCATTTCAGTGTGAGATTGTGTGATTTTTCAGCACGCATCGGCAGCGCATGTCCGGCTGTCTCCCAGCGATCACTCATCTGAGGCGAGAAAAAATCAGCAGTGCCCCCCAGAAAACTCAACACACTGATTGGAGCCAGATTGGAACAAGGCCTTCAAATCAGAGGGACATGTTCAGATACATTGTTGAGTCAGAGTGAGCCTGTTATAGCCCGGGATTAACTATCTCAGACAGTAGGCCACAATGAAAGAGCTTCCTATCTCTTCTTTAAAAAAAAAAAAAAAAAAAAAAAGTTGCAACTTGGGAGAGTAAGATGACAAACTCCAGTATATAGACCCCTCCCCCCCGATGCTACCTCCAGCTCTTACAATGGCTCCACAGAGGAAAAGCAACCAGCAGCAAAGACCACATGATGTATGGGCGCTTTGAGATATGCGCACTTTCTCTTTTTAATCTGCCAGACATTCTGCTGGTGATGGGAATGAATAGTCTCTATGTGCGCCCTGGTGTGTATGTGTGTGTGTGTGTGTGTTAAAAGGTGGGGGTGCATCACTCCCACGGGAAAGGGTAATGACTATGCCACTAATAGAGAATCATTATAAACAACTTTAACAGATCAAAGAAAAAGATGTATTCATTGAAGTCCAAGGAACCAAAGGATGACCAATAGATCAGCGTCTCTTTCAGCAGCTGTCCTCTGTGCTCTCTATGCCTCTTGCTGTAATGCAACGTGATGTCTCCCGCAACCTTATAAATGTACAAACCCAGGTTTAAGAGTGAGTCTGTCAACTTTTATAGGTGCGTGTAAGATCACGTCCAATAAATTACGATAAACTGAGCTTGCATCAGGTGCACAAGGCCTTATATGGTGAGATGACATCCATTTGTGGGGTTTTTTCCCCTGAGAAGTCAGTGTTTATGGAATCTGGGCAAATGAAGGTCAAGTCTATCGTGTGACTGTGACACAATAAGACATATAATATATGATACAGCATTGAAATGAAGTGACAGAATACATGAATCTGAGCTGAAAAACAAACACAAAGATGCAGATTGTTCAAAATCTCCTCTGTTTGTGACACCCGCTGACGACGAAGTCGCTAATCGTCTGCCATTTTTCACCGTCTCCCAGAGTAAATTTGATCTTTGTCATGATCATGAGGTAAAATCCCCTGCTATACATCACTATTGCACAGTGGTATTTTGTGCGCATTCCCATGTGGAACAGAAAAGTGCAAAAAGATGTGTGATGAATTCCATCCTGTCAAGCGTTGATTTACAGGTCAGGTCTATGCATCTGCAGGTGAATTTGTGCATGAGCGCATGTGCAGGCATGTTAAGTGTGTGAAAATGCCTGTGGTCATTTTTCATCTCTTAGATTAGCTTGTGCATGAGTGTGTATGCGTGTCTATGTTTGTTACAGAGCGGGATATGCGCCGTGAGAATATTTCCTCCTGGCCCTCACCAAGCCAATATCTGTTTGTTCACTCGTTACCTTTAATCTTTGATAACCATGTGCCAGTTTTGCAAAATCCTCCAATGGTTGAGTGATTTAGTGTTATTATTTTCCTGCTGTGTCCTGCCTTGTCCAAGCACTGGGCTAACTGGCACCAAGAACTGTTAATTACTTAATTATGGAGATAAGAAAATGGTCAGGAACAGAATTGGCAATGATTAATGCAAAGTCTGAGAGACTCTCTCTCTCTCTCTCGGTGTGTCTCTCTGTCTCTCTCTCTCTCTCTCTCTCTCATATTTGAATTCAGTTTAAAATCATGGCATGTTTACAAAAAACATACAGCAGCACATCTACACATTTTCACTTGTTGTTTTAACCTCAGATCTCTATCTCTGCTTCCACTGTATGTCTCTTTTTTCTTTTTGTCTCTGCCCATTAACATTCATTTGAAAGTGCAAAAGGGGTGGGGTGCGGGTGGGGGTACATGAATAGCAACCGTAGATTCATCATGTTTTTTTCTCCCTTTCTCTTACCTCATGAATTATGGAGCGCCTCCCCCGGTACATTTAGTCGAGCCGATAGTAAATTAAATGCAGTGTGCTGCCATGCCACACAGGAACGACTACTGGGCCAAGCAGGGATATATTGACTCACACTGTTGTGGCCCAAACATTTATATACCCCCCAGTGTTTCCAGGCACCGCAACCTCTCAGAAAAAGAGACAAGAAGGCAAAAATGTCATTTTTTTTCCTATTCCTTTTTATTCAAACATCGCTCACAGTCAAGTAAGCAGCTCAAATATTAAAGCTATCAACAGCCAAGTGAGTCTATTCAACATGACTGATCATGTAGAAATACAAAAGTGATGTAAGCATTATAGTGGAGTAATTCAATGGCCATGGTGTAATGCAAAGTATTTGACCTGAAGGCAAAAAGGAAAGTTATGACTGACTTTTAAATGCAACGTTCCAGACATGATATCCACTTCAGCTTGTGGTGCGCAGACTTCACACTGCTCAATATTTCTCTCCTATAGCAGGCATGAATGGGGGTGCTGGCCCCCTTCTTGCCCCCTGATTTATAGTGCTATGGCAGTAAAGTGGCAGACTAGGATAACATGGGTGGTAATAAATGACTATAAGACAACGACTAGCAGCTGTTAATGCTAGAGCCATTAGATTGAAAAATGAAGGGCACCAGTGATTTTGTTAAGATTTATACATTTTCTCTATGCTATGCATTAGTGTGTGTCATGGTAAAGTGGCAATCCATATATGGGCATTAATCGTCTGCTATGCAATTTGTCCCTGGCCAAAATATTCTGAAGGAATTTTAGAATAATCTAAGCTGGTGTTTATCAAGCATCGCAGAATCACTTTGAAGAATATCTCAGAGAAGGATGCGGGTTATTTATGAAGTTTCCTACTCTTATTTTTCAGCAGGGAGACGGAATACTCAGTGGACAGTGTGACATTACTGTTTTATGACCAGTGTTAGCAGTGTCACATTATTTAGGAACACATTAGTGAAGTGTAATTATTTTTGTCAGTAATGAGTCATGTAAGGATTACAGTTTGTAATTCAGTAATTACATCACAGTGAGTAATCCCAGTAACTCTGACTTTATTTGACAATTTTAACTTGTCTGCTGTCTAACATGGAATGCGATGAGCACTTTATATTGTTTTGGTCTCTCTGTTCTGGTATGTGTAATGTTGGTGTGGTGGAGTTAACTGGCCTTTATCAAATGCAGGAGAAATGTGACTTCTGGAAACTAAATAATTTAATCTACATGTTGTGTCTCTTAGCTTCTAATGTTAGCTGCTGGTTAGCCCACATTAAGGAATTAACTAGTTGAGAGAGAGAGAGAGAGAGAGAGAGACAGAGAGAGAGAGAGTGTGTGTGTGCCTCTCAGCTTTAATATGAGGATGGGACTTCTGTAGTGCTTAGGGGGAAAAAAATCACCCAATTATTCAAGCTCTGTTATAACTCGAAGTACATAAAATATATAAATTAATATTAGATTTTAATTGTTGGGATTAAGTTAAGCCTCAGCTTTCAGCTTGGGGGAAAAGGGACAATCAAACATTGCTTTGCGTATATCTTTCATTATCAAATGCATCAAATACATTTTACACAATTCTCACTAAGGAATTGTATATGTAACATATATTGTAGTAGCCTTATTTCATTTTATTTTTATGACTTATTATTAATTAATCCATTTATATAACTTCTGTTTTGAGGGTAGCATAAAGGGACTACAATCTACATTTTTTTATACATCCTTGTGTTGTAAAATGATGATAATAAATGAGCCTGGAATCTTAAAAGTTAATACTGCAGAAATTGCACATTGTTGCAGTGGAGTGCAGTTCTGCAGAAAAAGCAAGTGTTCTCCTCAGCATCTTTCCTCCTCATCGATTGTTTCTGCCAGGCTGTCATCTCCTGGTGACTTCTAACAGGTTAGGACATCTCTGCAGTTCTTCTAAATATTGGCAGAGATATAGAGAAGTAATGTGACATTGTGTCACACAGTTATGACTGATTACCTGCTCTGTGATGTCTGATAAATACACACCCAGAAATCTTTTTTTTTTTTCAACCAAGACATGAGAAAATGTTCAGGGTAAACGGAGCAAAAGCATGAATTGTTAAATTAATTATCTACTGGTCACCTTTGCTCCTTTTCAACAGTGACTTCACACAGAGGATGGAGTCCGGGAGAATAAAGAGACAGCACAGCCATAGTAATGAAAAAAGGGATAGGACATGTAGGTTTGCTTTACATGGCCAAGGACAATTAGCAGCTTCATCGAGCATGGCCAGAACAAACACCATCCAGTCACCTCCCTCCTTCCTCATTTCCAGATGACTGGGCCCAAATTCTTATTCAGTGCTGCAGAGGACACCAAGGACCAATAAGTGAAGTAAAGGATGGGAAGGGCTGTAATTATGAAGAGACTGTCTCAAGTTCAGTTGGCTTTGTACACACCATTTCATGCTAAACGCCTTGATATAGGAGGTGAATTACAAGGCGCCTTTCAACTACACAGTGCAAAGAAAAAAAATCACAGCTTCCTGATGATACATTGGACTCATAATTGAGTTGTGACATCTTAACTGCAGTGAAAAGCAGCAAGAGTCATCTATTCCACACTTACTACAAGGCATATTTATCCGTGAGCATCTGCATTTGTATTTGAGCAGCAACAGAAGAATCAGAGGCACTTTGATGTTTAGAACACAGAGTCTACATCAATATCTTTAATGTTGAATGAAAACAGTGTTTTCTTTCAAACAAGCTTTCCATAGGGCAGATATGGCGGAGCCGGACAATCTTTATGCATTGATTAAAGGCTGTCGATGATGGTGAAATAGACTGGATAACATTTGTAAAAATGGTCTNAGGAGCTGGACAATCTTTATGCATTGATTAAAGGCTGTCAATGATGGTGAAATAGACTGGATAACATTTGTAAAAATGGTCTTTGAGAGATGACCATGAAAGCAGACATTGGCCTTTCATCTTGGCATCTGCGTGGGCCCATTACTGAGTTTCTGTGAAAAATAATGACTGTGCCTTCCCATATGATGAGGACTTTTTAAGTGGACCTCATTCTTCATGACCTATATCCATTGTCTTACCCTGTCAGCGGTGGGAATAGCAGAGCCATTCATGTCCCCATATCAAATACAGTCAGGGATATTTTTTGCCATAAAGCACACATGCCACTTCAGACTTGATAGTGAATATGAGCCTCCTATGAATTGTTGGATTTGCATGAATATTTATGGAATCATAGTGGGAGTTACAGCATGTGAGGTAATTACATTACAGATGGAGAGAATGGATGTGAGTCATAGCATATTTTACATTCTCATGTACAAATTGGCTATTGTAGTAGAGATATAAAAAGCTTCTTCGAATTAATGGCTTCCAAATGAGCTTGGTAAGCAAAGTGAAGGATTTACTTTGAACCAAATGAACCATCTATGAGGCTGTATGTCAGTTTTTGAGCCTCAAGTCTACACTCCTCTTTGTTTCTGTAAAAAGGAAAAAAGTACACTCTAGTGATGCATTTTCATATAATATCATTATATCATCTTTGTGCAATTTGACAATATAATGCTGCATTCTTGTGGATCGCTGCTGATGATACTCATACAAAGAGCAGAGAGGGGAATCATCACTGCAAACTTCCCTCTAATGTGCCCATTACTTTATAATGACGCCAAGTGTTCAATTTCACAGTGGTGACATGAATTTGTAATTACCACATATAGATTTCCCAGTGTTTCCTGATTGCAGAAGAAACATACTGTACTCACTACCGCCCCGGGTCCAATAACCAGATGTGGAATAGTCTCTAGCTTGCCAGCAACGTCCCTCCCAAATGAGCTTCAGTCGGCTCCGATGGGAAGTGTTTTCCAGTTAGCTATCTTGCAGCGATCAATATTCCACCTCCTCCCATAATGTTCAGAGAAACCCAAACTTCTAATGAGGGACTTTTGTAGCCATGTTCCCCAAGCCCTGTAATGCATGCGGTCAATATGTGAGAGGATCTGCTGGATGAACTCTAGCAGAGAGAGAGAGAGAGAGAGAGAGAGAGAGAGAGAGAGAGNTGTTCAATAATAAGCACTAACAGTCTGGCAGTCTGGACCTGACCCAGATACAGTTTACCTCAAACTGTCTCACTATGCTATCTCTAATTTTCATCCTGCTTGATAAAGGGCTCCGGTTTTCTTAATCTATGCTGAGGTATGAAGCACATTATGCCAGGCCCCAGTTTGTCAAATCCAGATTCGATTTATGAAAAGGTTAATGGCTAAGCTTGCAAAAAAAGTCCAAGGCAAAAATGTTTGGGATGAGGCCTTTCTGATCGCAATTGGGCTAATATTTGTGAGTCGGGTTTGGATGTTTCCTGATGACCTTTGTCAGAAAAGAGCTGATTAAACAGAAGTCGTAGTCGATGCGATAGGCAGACAATGCAGTTTTCAAATGATGAAGGCCGACTCCATAAATCTGCAAAACTTTTCCCTGCATGTCTAATGCTGTCAGCTGAATGGAGAGCTCCACGTATCGGGTCAGATCAATCAAATCTAATGTGACATGGCAACAAAATGC
>JANJYP010209178.1:0-16488 GCA_024605115.1 Rastrelliger brachysoma
AGCCAGCATGCAGTTGGCTAACAAACCACCAGATGTCACCCACGCCTCAGTGCCTCCAATCTGTATTTTTATGAAGCTAATGAATTTTCTTTTTTGGCACAATGTCACGCTGGTGCTTGGTGCATAACTACACAAAGAGTTTTTTTTCCCATGCTCAGAGATGAACTCAAAGTCAATTCTGCATACATTTAAGTAGCACTATTGCAGGGATGTAGCAGCAAGAGCAGCAACAGGAAGCTTCTTCTTCTGTGATGATATATTGCTGAAGCATGCCGCCTGTCCTCACGCCACACTTGGTGCAGTTTTCTCTGCTCTAACCGGTGACTTAGCCATCCCTCTCTTTGCCTCCAAGGACCACTCTCCATCCTCTGTGTGCAGTCGAGCATGAATCTGTAGCTCTGCTCTGGATGTCTGACAGCCTGCCTGGGAGAGGGGTAATTCCGAGGGGCAGTAGAAGTAATAGGGTAATCTATTATACAGTCCAACTCCTTCTTCTTCCCTCCTATGTTGCTCCCCCTCCTCTCCCCTTCATTTTCTCTCCCTCCCTCTCTCTCTCTCTCTCTCTTTGGTTTTTCACCGCCTCTGCCCTTGCATCAGCATTTCGTGAGGACAAATGAGAAGTAGAGTTTAACTATGCACTTTCCATTGCCCTCCTGCAGAGACCAGCACTTTCTCAATTAAACTGGAGTCCATCTGCCCCACTGATTCAAAGCTGACCCCCTGCTGACTGAGGGAAGCTTTTCACACACACACACACACACACACACACACACACACACACACACACACACACACACACACNTGTCCACAGTCCAGCGGTGCATGACCATCACTGCTGTGGTGTGTTATCGCATATGTGAGCAGCTGGCATATATTTTTGACAGATGTCAAACATAAATGTTAACCAACCATAACACACACACATACACAGTGAAAGAAATGTAAGAGAGTGAAAGTGAGCGAGGGTTTAAAGAGTAATTAATCTCTTACAATTTTACTTTTCACATGAAAAACAGGGGAGGGACACACTAATTGGCCATGAAAACATGCACCAAGCATCCAAAAAGGGTTTTAAATTGAAGCTCCAAGCATGTTTGTGTTCCTGTTGCCTGTCGGAGCATATTTTTGTGCAGAAAATTGGTCACCTCTCTGCACTTAACAGCTCCCCTCTTTCTCCCCCCACTGTGTTACAGCTGACCTGTTCGGGGAGCCTAATTTCCCCTTTTTGTTTTTTTCATTTAACCTTTTTCAATCAATGTCTCTGTTAGAATTAATATAATTTTATAATTGTGCACATCACCTGTTTCTGTTGTCTATAATAAGGTCAATTCATGGCGACAGATTAATTAAAACCCCTCCTTCCTCCAACCTCCTGGTCTTACTTCAAACCTCTTACCCCCCATCCCTGACATTTCTCTCTCTCACACTCTCCATTTTAGTCCCACCTCCCTAAGAGACAGGGAAGCAGAGAGCGAGAGAGAGAGAGAGAGAGAGAGAGAGAGAGAGAGAGAGAGAGAGAGAGAGAGNCACCATCTCCTCCTCTTGCGCTCCCTCACCCCCCTTCTCTTTCTCCCCCATCTTCCAGCACATGCTCACACTCCTTCCCACTGATGCTGAGTGGTTGCAGACCGGGGAATTGCCAGCAGCTTTCTGACTCTGTCCTCCCTTTCCTCTTCTCCCTCCCCCATCACTCCTCCTCCACCTCCTCCTTCTCCTCCTCTTTCTCCAACATCCGGAGCTTCTCCTCTTCTGCCTCCTCTCCTCTCCTCTCCTGCTCCTCACCACCAGGATGTGGCACTCGGTGGCTTTGCTCCTCTTTGGATTCTCTGCTTTGATCCACGGTGAGCCCGCCCGCCTCTCTCCTTGTCTTTCAATCCTATCTTTAAGAATCAGAATGCAGCAGCGGCACTTAATTTGCAAAGTGTGATTTTTATAGGATTTTAGGTATTGCCGTGATTTACTTGTGAAGTATGAAACATAATAAGAATTTAAAGTAGGAAAAAAATGACTCTAGGAGAAGAAAAGTGAGAATCTGGCTCACCTGTTTGCTTGTCTGTTTACATTTTTAAAAGATTTGTAGCTTGTTTAATTTTTTCTGATACACATGTTGAGTTGACCTGTAGATTGGATGCCTCTGTGTTAGATGTTTTAATGGACACATTGACAGACTGTGCAGTGAGGCGGATGACAGGAACTGTGTGTAAAAGAATCTGATTGCAGCAGCCTTAACATTTCGCTGCCCTCTTTTTCTTCAATCCTCACAAGTCTTCTTTTCTGTCCAATTCTCTCGTGTCAGGAGAGCTCACCCCGCAGAAAAACAGGTCACAGATCAATTGAATTTCATGTATAGGTCGCTTCTTCCATCTCGCCTCCCTGTTGTGTTTGTGGACGTGTTGCTGCAGCTGAACTGATGGGGCTCTGAGTGGCAGAAAGTCGTAGCTGGATGTAAAGGCTGACAGTGGATGACAGAGCTAAGGAAGAGAGCTGGTGAACTTTCCCCTTTAGGCATGTCAGCAAGCAGAGAAATGTTCACTTCAGTTTGTTTGCTTTCAAGAGGAGCTTTTTTAAAGCAGAACACAAAGGAAATAAGAGATAAGGCAAGGCAAAAGTTTCAGAATAGAGAGCTGCAGACTGAATTTTACAGTTATAGATACAAAACATAGTGTTGCAAAATCTTGAAGACTGATATTTCCCTAAAACAAGATTCAAAGTCACAGTTCGACAATGTCCCATATACAGTATCTTCTGCATCTGCTTTCCCCAGCACTTTATGAAGGTTACATAACAGCAGACTGAGTGAAATCTTTTAATTACAGCACTGAGTGGAGAAGTCTTCTGAATGTTTTGAACATTATTTTCTAATCATTCTCTGCCCTTCAAAATGAAGTAAATAACATATTTAGAAACTTTGAGATCTTGACCAGGGAATAAAACAGGAAGGTAAAAATAGAAGAAACAACAGTAATATTTTTACTCACACTGCCCCTCTAAGTCTATTTCTTTTCAATGTCCATGAGCATCTTAATTCAATGTTCTGTGTGTATTACCGCAGAGCATTTCAAACTAACCTAATTAGACATTTATTAGTGCCAATTATGCCCTGATGAGGTTTCCCACTATTTGTAATTAGATTCTGTTTACGAGGTGTTCTCCGTGCTCACTCTGATTCTTTCTCCTCTTATTTTCAATACTAATGTCAAAGTTCTCCCCTGTATTTAATTTCCATAGCTTAAACTGTAAAAGTTGAGATAAGTGTGTCTCACAGTGACAAAAAAAGTCTGTTTTTATTTCAGTGAATTTCATCATGATATTTCCTGTTTTTCTCTCTTTTTGTACCTCTTTTTCTCTGGCTAACCTTTGTCTTTTAGATGAATTTATATTTAATTAAGTTGTCTGATCTCCTGATTCAATTAGAAAAACGTTTTTTTAAAGACCTTTGACATCCTTGAAGATTGCTTTCATTTCCAATCATTTCACAGTAATCACAGAATAATATGTCATCAGAAGCTTCAAAGTTGAAATAATCATTATTATAGTTTGTAGTGTAGCTTTTTTTGGAAGTTTTTTTTTTTTTTTTTTAGATTTGACTTCTCTCATATTTGTTTGTCTCTCTAGTGTCGCTGCAGGGTCCTCACCAGAGGAGCCTGCTAAAGAACCTCCTGAAGGACTACAACCCGATGGAGCGGCCGGTGGGCAACGACTCCCATCCTCTTACTGTTGTCTTCTCCCTCAGTTTGGTACAGATCATGGATGTGGTAGGTGTCAGGCTTTTTATAACAGCAGTGGCTCCCAAATTCATGTTTGTAATCCACCAGATGCCTGTCAGGTGTGACTAAATATATTTTTAGTATGTGAATATATGACGATGCTGTAAGACATTTATTTTGGGGATCACTGAGCATTTACAGCCTCCAGTTTTGTTTAGATAATTAGTATGGAGATTAAAAACACACTTTGGTTTCAAGTTTGGTATTCTGTTTGTTTATGCCTGAAACTGTGATAAAAATGATAATAATGCTGATAACAGCAGGCTCTTCTTTCATATTTGTGGATTTGTTTGTGGATTTGCAAATAAAATTGTTTTTTTATGTAACACCTAATCCTAAGATTTTACTCGCTGCCTCGTGATTTACAGAGCAAATGTTTTTCTGAAGGAAGAAATACACTAATACTGATTTAAATGTTTTGCAGGATGAGAAAAACCAGGTGCTCACCTCAAACATGTGGCTACGGATGGTAAGGACCCCTGAGGAGACCAAATGCTTTGGGTGATAATGAATTTGTTTCTAGGTTGAGGTGTTTTTAATGTTTTTAGTGAACTAGTTTACATGGTGTTTAACATGTAAATTAAGTCCTTGACCTACAATCAGTGAATCCCATGGTAAAATCTTGTAGATGAAAGTGAGGCTGTGCAGGAAAATCTCGCTTTTTCTGGCTGAAGACACAGAGGAGTAATGTTTTTCTTGAATTAAATCATATCCTGTTCAGTGCACAGCAGCGTGGTGGAGATAACTTGTCTGCAGTCCACTGGGATTCAGACTGTTTCTTTATGTGTGTGTGTGTGTGCTTTTAAGAGCTGGTTTGACCACTATCTGCAGTGGAATCAGAGTGAACATCCTGGGGTTAAAAACCTCCGCTTCACTACAGACCAGATCTGGACACCAGACGTCCTTCTCTACAACAGGTAAAACACACATGAACACCTCATTTATACACACACATGCTGAACTCAACAAGCAGTTAAGTTCCACCTTCCTCCGCTGTCCTTCCTCAGTGCAGATGATGACTTTGACTCCACCTTTAAGACCAACGTTCTTGTCAACTCCAGTGGCTATGCTGAGTATCTGCCTCCAGGTTTGTCAGTCACTTGTTCTCATTGATGCTTTCACTGTCGTTCATCTCTTTCTCTTCCTTCCCATTAATTCCTCAACTCCCAACGGCAGCATCTCATTCTGCAATCTCTGCATGTCTCTCCACTGTTTGTACACTTGGCATTAATATTGTATTAGTGTAAAACAGCATCCCTTGTTACTCACTGGTTACAGATTCCCACTGCTGTGAGTATCACCTATAAATAGGAGATGCTTGCATTCTCCGTTTCCTGTATTAGCCTAAACGCAAGACCCATGCAAGCCTGTGAAGTGACAGCTCCCCTGTGTTTCCACATGTCTTTACTTTGTATTTTCTCAACCATTTCTTTATACACCAGATTACAGCTGTCTGAGACTGAATCCCTGGTGTTATGAGGAGCTAAGCTGAAATGACCCTCTGAAGTAAACGTCGAGGATTGTAGGCTGACAAAGCCACCCAATCATTTCTGTCCTTGGACCATGATTATTAATAGGGTGCTGCTGAATGTAAACACAGCCATTTAATGCTGGTATTTGGACTGGAGCCAATTAGGTGTAGAGAAAAAAGCTGGTGCTTCAGTTTGGTAAAATAAGAGGTGGGCAGGTTTTTTTTGCCACAGGGCATAGTAAACAGAGAGGAGAGAAAAGAAGAGGAGAGAAAGGACAAGAAAGAGCAGCAAAACAGCTTTTTTATCTTTGTATTTGCCTGTACAAGCCAGGTTGCAATGCCTGAGGTCTTTCGGGCAGGTTATTATCAGTAAATAAAAGGCAACAGGTCTGTGGGTGGCAGGCACAGAGCAGGAGCTTGACACATGGTAAGTAATTCAAAGGATCTCAGGTGTCGGCTGCATAGTGCTTGTATCTTCAGATGTAAAGGTGTTATCTTTGGATTTAATGGTAAGACAGGCAATGAGATGTAGTAGGTTTTAGGTGAAATCTGCATCGGTTGACATTTGAAACAAGCTAATCTTGACTCTGAGTCTTGGGATGCATTTTTTTTTAGAATGATGGAGTTTTATTTTGGGGCGCTGTGCTGCCAGAGAGATTGCTCCAAGCTGCCAAAATTTTCAGGTGTCTTGTTTGTGAGTGTTACTTCGAGCTTACTGGATATCTGTGAGAGGCATGTTACAAAAATATGCTGTGTGTAAAGGTGCACAAAGCAAAAGACCTAACTGGAAAAGAACAGAGAGAGAGAGACTTTTTGTTCATCAGTGTAATTTAGGGTTTAGTGCCTCAGGAGCTGATAATGGGAGTAATTATGAAGACATCGTCCCCATGAAGCAAAGTTACAAGAATGTATAACTGAATTTTAGAGAGCAGGGACTGTATAAAAAGAATAAATTATAGCTGCTATTTAATTCGGTGTGGTTTTTTTTGTGATCAACCTCTCCTTTGTAAACACTGAACCTGCTAGCCTTCTCTCTTCTCCAGACTCTGCTTTCATTCCTCTCTCAAGGTTGATTTGCATGTCGGCAGGCTCATAATGAATGTCTTTGAGGGCTGTAAAGCTTCACTGGCATTTTGCTTCTGTGTGCGTCTGAATGTCTCAACAGATCTTATTCGTTCATTCCAGTAATTAAACACTATGAAGCACAATTTTTGTTCCTGGGTAGTAAGTGTTATTTCCTAATTACTTATTCCTGAAGAAAATAGCTATTATTCCCTTTAAAGTTGTTTTTGTAACCTGTAATTGATATTTTGAAAATATTGATTTCCAATGGGAAAACAGGTGAATTTGCACATTTTCATTCACATAAATTATGAAAAAAACAACGCATGAATCAAATGACCATGCATTTCCATTAAAGTTATACAAAAGTGGCAGAAGCAGAGTCCATTGAGATGGGGGAAGAAGCTAGAAAACGATTCCTCTGATCTCCACACTTTCATCTAACAAGTTTATATGCTTGAACCAAGATGTCAAAAACTCTGTGTTAGACTTAGTGAGACAGATCTTTGATCAAATCATTGGGATAATGGGGGTTTCTGAACTGTTTTTAAACTATTTATATTAGAAAGTTCTCAAAAGTTCTGTATCAGCCATACAGCATTGGATTTATCTGGAGTGGTCACTGTCCTGGTCACGAGACACACAAGACAAAATCTGAAGGGAATCACTGCTTGCATTTTTTAGGCATAAGCAATTAGGAAATAACAATTACTACCCAGGAACAAAGAAACAAATAAATATTTGTTACACGTATTATTCAGAGGGAGTTTGTTGACTGCTGTGAGGATCACTGTGATGCTTGGATTGTTGGGTGAATACAAGTGTGTCTTCATGATTTTGAGCTTGTGTGTGCCCATGCATAAGCGTGCGAGCGCATTCATTTCGCATAATATAAATGATAATCTGATTAGGGCTCTGTGCAAAATCTCAGCTTTCACTATCGCTGCTCATGTTTTCTTCCATCGCTATGGCTTAACAGCTGTGTATGCAGGTGGAGCGCTGATGCAGCATTTGTTTGCAGAAGGGAATATCTGAAACTTTAGAGTGACAGTGCTGCTGCACACTTTTACTCTGAAACAGTTTCTAATCTGGTTTTTGCTTTCACTTTTTTAGCCCCCGAATTCAATTTGAAAGCTTTAACCTCTCTGATGCACAATATCAAGAAATATAGAACCACAATATTGCCCTGTATTTTCTACTTCATTGGTATTTAAAAATGTAAAGTGGCTGATTTTCAAGATGTTGGTCTTGAAGGATGCTTAAATATGAAATAAATGAATGATTCTTTCTACAAAGAAACTTGTTATTCAGGCCAGACTTTCAGTATCACAAGAGCTCAAGTGGTCATGCACTTTTTTTTCACCTTTGTACTGAAAACTGCGGATCAATACTGTCATTTACTCAGTTGATTGCATGGCATCAATTCTCCGCCTCTTGTCCTTTTGTGCCTTACTATTTCTCAGGAATCTTCATGAGCACATGCAATGTGGACGTTCGCTGGTTCCCTTTTGATATTCAGAAGTGTGAGCTGAAGTTTGGTTCTTGGACGTATGATGGTTGGCTGCTGGACCTCCAGATGAGCGATGCTGACATCACAGGCTACATGCCCAATGGAGAATGGGACCTGATAGGTGAGCTGGATGGACTGCATCTCATCACAAATATCCAAGCATTTATTCATTTTTATCTCTCACACCTTCATCCAGTTTGTGTCAATTCAGTCCTGTTTCCATCCTTTCAGGAGTTCCTGGCACCAGAAATGAGATTTTCTATGACTGTTGTAAAGAGCCTTATCCAGATGTGACGTTTGTGGTGACAATACGAAGGCGGACCCTCTACTATGCCCTGAACCTGCTCATCCCCTGTGTGCTCCTGTCCTCTATGACCCTGCTAATCTTTGTGCTACCAGCCGATTCTGGGGAGAAGATCTCACTGGGTAAGTGGATCAAAAACAGGAAATACACAGATATGGGGCAGCTCTAGTGGGGCGAAAAGACACTAGATGCGTGCTTGTTAGTTTTACTCCTCAGTTTCTCAGTTTGAGAGTGCACACATAGTGAGAAGTAAAATCAAATCAAAACATGTCACACAGCTCTTCTTCAGTTTGTCTTGAGAGTCTGATGTGCAACAGAAAAACATACAGAAGTGTTACTGAGATCAGTAACTGTAATGCAATTACTGAATTTTAAATTGTAATCCCTCACTCCCTCACTCATTACTTAAGTGAATAAACCAGTGACAGTTCATTAAATCATGTGACTGGTGGATAATTATAAAAGCTAGTTGAACATAATCATATTTATACCCTTTTCCTCCAAATTACCATATTCACTCTTAGTGGATGTAAACATATAAAAAAGAAATATAAATGAGCATAAATGCAAAAAAAAGCCTTATTTACATTAGGCTTTACTTACTAACTTGTTGTTTCTTAGTGCTAACTGCGGATTATCGAACTGGTGTGAAACTACTTGCAGATGCATCGCATGCTTGTGTGGGTGTTCAAACAAAACCCCACACATAAAAACAGTAGTTTTATATGTGTTTTTCATCTTCTATCAACTGAGAAATCTCAACATTCGACTCACAAGGTGCCAATGAGCAAATCAAAACTCCAACTGGGATGCTTCAGTTGAATGTATAGTGCATGACTCCTGAAACAGAGTTCACAAAAAGTAAAGAGACAAAAATAAATAAATAAATAAATAAAGTAGTGTCACAGATGACTACAGGGAAAGTCTTTGAAAGAGGCAAAGGGAGAGGGTGAGGAGCTGCAAGAGGAGAGGGGATTACAGGATGAAATAGAAAGTTAAGAAACACGAGAGGGAGGAGGAACAGAGACAGATGGGTGTGGGAAGGCAGTGAAAAAGAAGCGCAGACAGGAGATGAATTCGGAGAGGATGAGAGAGGACAGCACAAAGGGAGAGGGAGGAATGATGAGGAGGGAAAGGTGGGAGACAACCATATCGCACTATAATAAGCTAAAAGAGAGAGAAAGCAGCTCTCCGATCACACAGCAGCTGCAAGTAAATTTTAATATCTATTCTGAACCGTTTAGAGTGCAAGATAAATGATGTTCACTTCATTGGGACAATAAAGACTCCACACAATGCAGAATCCACATCTGACCTTTCAGAGAGCAAGGATTAGTCAATACATTGAGCAACTGCTTATCTGCAACTATTTTATAAATGATTATTTCAGTCATTTTTCAAACTAAAATACAAAGACTGTCTGATTTCAGCTTCACAAACATGAGGATTTAATCTTATCTGTTTCATATAATTGTAAATGGAATAACCTTAGGTGCTGGGCCGTTGTTTGAACAAAACAAGCTTTTTCCCACTGGTAACAACATTTTAATTATAAAATTAATGAAATAAATAATAATAATGGAAAGGATGCAGTTCAATTGTGTGTTCTCTTTTTACCTACTTATGTAATTCACCCAAAAATTTAGACGAACTGTTACTTTTGTGGCTCATGTCTAAGTGGGAGTGAAGGATGAAAAGCAACAAAGGAAACTGCGACAGTGTTGTCAAAGCATATTGTTAACCTAAATACAGGATGCATTACGCAGCATTTCTCTACGGAAAAAAATGCTAAGCCTTATACACACGGCCAATTAACCTATTGATGTAATTAAAGCTAGTGAATTGATTACGGGAGAAAGCTTACACACTGCCTTCCAGGAAAATACTGTCACTTGGCTTGATGGAGGAGACCAAGTGGCTGGTCCTTTAGGGCTACAGGAGCATGCTTTTAAAAAGAATAAGTGTCTAATCATGTCTGAGGAAGAAAAAAACACAACACAAAAGAAGCATTTTTAATTTTCTTAATATCCTTAAAGGGCATTCATATTTTACCTCCCTGTCTAGTAGTATAATTGAATGCTTTTGCTTCAGGACAGATATGCCAGCAAAGCACTCCTGAAATTCTGTCTGTTAAAGAAGTGAGACGGATAGTATAGAGATGGCTGAATTAAGATGGAGATGACTTTCAGTACAGTGGTGTATAACGGGTGCGTTCACATGCATGGCCGAGACTGAGCTTTGACAACTTAAAAAAAATGACTGTTTGCTGCGTGTAAGTGCTTTATGCAGGAGAGGTACAGAATGTAAAAAAAGTAATTCTGTATATGAACATTAGCCAATGTCTTTTACATAAATCGAACTTGATCTCATCTTGAATGTGACCATTTATCAAAATACCAAAACACACTAATGTGGTTTCTCATAAGAAAGTGGCGCTGTTACTCAAGGGAGGAGACTATCCTTGATATTGATTTTTTTAACAAAATGTGGTTCCAGCATAATCCTCTATCCATCTGTTTATTTTCAGGCATCACCGTCTTGCTGTCTCTTACTGTATTTATGTTACTGGTCGCAGAGATCATGCCAGCTACATCTGACTCTGTCCCACTTATAGGTATGTGTGTTTTCATGGGTGATTTACATAGTTCTTAATGGACCTTCCAGGCTTCATAAAGCTCTACTAATCAATATTTTTATATTAGCAGGATCTAATGACTGTACATAATGTGAAAGGTGCCACTTTTACCAACAGAGCGCCAAGAGATAATTATTATCTCATCCTAAAGTTCCCTTCAGGAGCTGTTCTGCATCTTTCAGCTCATTGTTTTGGTTTTATAGTTTTATTTAACTCTTAATGCTCTCATCAACTTGACTCCAGCTGCAGCAGGCAGCTGCTGTCCGTTAAAAAATGGCAGACTAAGCTAAAGAGTCAGGTATTTCCTTCAGGAGTTAATGGAGACCAAAACAGAGCTAAAAGAAGAGTGACAACTCAGCAGCTTACTGTAGGCATGACTTAGAATGAATAACAAAGTTGCTATGTATCTGTCAGATCTGTAAATAACTATTTACTAATTACACAATATCAACATGCAAGTAAATATTGGGCTTAAAAATTGCTACACTGCCCCCAAGCACATATTCAAAAACAATTTAATGAGTGTCAACAGTAAATTCAGAGGGCTTTACTCCTAAAAAAAAAAGTAAATCTATGTTGAGGAAACTGTATAAAGTGTCCAGCTGACGGCTATAATGAATATTTTATCGTACATATTTATGTTTTCAGCTGGTCCCACAGGGCTTTGCAATTTGTACCCTGCATGGCAAGAGCATCAATTTAAATGAGGAAAAACTCCATTAAAAGAGAAAGACAAAATACAGAGCAACAGCATACCATCATGTACTATAAACTTTACAGTATAAAGTACTACAAAATACCAGAAAAAACTGTATTTATTTTAGCCATCTGCTCGCCTTTAAATTTAATTGATAAGATTGATTGTTGGGGCCACAGCTTGAAGGAAGGTTTAGTGAGCTACGACTGCAGCCAGAGACAGATGTACGGCCATCTATGCCTGAAGACATAAACATAGTCATTAAAAATTTGATGAAAAAAATGCAGTCATAATCATCAGAGTGCTGCTCTCAGCATAATTGTATTAATTAAAAATAGCTACACTGATGCAGTTCCATGTTTTAATGTATTAGGTGATTTTACATACATAAAATAGTATGAATGAGGTCAGAACACTGACAGTTTTTGGCATTGGAAACAAAACATGAGCTGAAAAAGGAAATGCTGGTATTGAAACATTTTTAATGGAAAAATTGTATTGGCACTGAAAAAAATCCACTGAGAAATAAAATATGAACATTGAATTTTACAGTCTTATGACCTCATATATTTTTTTTATTATTCTACATGACAATTTGGATTTTACTATACCTGACTGAAAATGTTATTTATTGGGTGGTTTTGTGAGGGAGAACATGTTAGTGGAGCTTTGAGTTGAGGTTATTTGTCACAGTAGAGTCAGGAGTCAGAGTGTTTTAGGTACTTGACAAGTTTGAGTACAAACTTCCAATGACAGGACGCTTAATAAATTAAACAAAATGTACTGATATGTTCTTTTCACTTATTGAAATGTATTGATATTTGTACATATTGAGCCACAGAAGTAGTGCTGATATTCTACTTAACATTCAAACGTATTTACAGCTAGCTACAACTACTTTCACACAGCTTTAATCTGCAAGACTAACATTTATCTTCCAAAAGAAATTATAGCATATATCAAAATGCTATGGAGACATTAGAGCCTCTATTTGCATAGTTCATTTTTTTTTAATGGCTGAGTTTTATTTTTCAGTGGAACATGTTTTAGTGCCAATGCAACTTTTTCCAGAACAAGTGTTTCAATGCCAGCCTTTTTCAGCTCAGGTTTTGTTTTCAATGCCAAAATTGACTTTTGATGCCAAATTATGATGGTAGCTGTTCGGACTCCATAAGTAGGGAGCAGTGTCGTCAAGGTCCCATCGAGGTCCCGGTAAGATACTTAACAAAAGTTGTGTGTGACAAAAGGTGTGCATATTTCTGTAAAATTGGTTATTCTCACTGATCTTGGAGTAATAGACACAGAAGTATTTTAATCTTCATATAGATGTAAGTGTGACAGTTGACGGTCCTGTCACTATGCCTCCAAGTTGATCATGTGCCCTGGCTACTTGTCCAAGGGGATATCCCTTTGGATGACTGGTCAGCGCGCATGACTCTTACCCGGGAGGTTGTGGGTTCAAACCCCGCCTGGGCCTTCCTTAGTTTGTCATGCCACATTCGGAAAATACTGGCGAATAACATGAATGTGTTTGTTTTATAATAACTAAACATCCTTTCTATCTGTTTTTATCAAAACAAAGATACCTTTCTGCATTTTTGTGCCAAACCAGAATCTGCTATAACTGTTACGACCTTCGAAGGCCTAGGAGGAATTACAGTGCAAATAAAATGTCATTAAATAAAATGAAATATAACTTTGTTCCTCACTCTACTTCTCCTAGGCCAGTACTTTGCAAGTATAATGATCATCGTTGGGATGTCGGTTATTGCCACAGTAATAGTTCTGCAGTATCACCACCATGATCCAAATGGAGGAAACATGCCTAAATGGGTGAGGCTGAGCTCACACTCATCATCTTTACATTTCCTGTATCACACACTACAGTTTGTTACACCTTATACACGATCAGTCTCCCAGCCTCACACATCACGCATTCCTTTAATTAATCTCAATTTCAGTATTAATGTCACTCCTCGACTCTGTCATTTTCAATAATATTTGATACATCTCTTAGTTGTGCTCCTCTGCCAGTTTCTTTTCTCTTTTTATTCTCTGACTTCCTCAGCTGTGACTCATCCGGCAGTGTCAGTCTGCTCGAGTGTGTTCATCAAATGCCTCGCCATAGACTCTAACAGAGGAGTGTGTTTCAAAGCGCTCTGGATATGTGGGCGGATTCGATTTGACTTGTTCCCTCTTCTTGTTTTTCCTGCTTAAAAAAATGCATCAAGACGTTTAACAAAAGTTTAGTTCTAAAATGAGATATCAAAAATATGAAATGTGGGGAGGGGAGGCTGACATAAAGGCATAAAATATAGAAATTAAACGCATTTAATTAAGAGAAGGATTAAGAGTAATATTTTAAAACAGCTCTTGGCAAGAGGTAAAACGTTCTTGTTTATCAATGCGTGCTTGGCATTTTAAGATATTTAGTGATTTATATTTCGACTGCAGACAGAAATTGACAGAAGTTTGCATTTATCAATAAATGTACAAATAGCTTGGTTGCATGAGGGTGCAGATGCCGCATATATCAACACAATGCAAGGACATTCTGTTGATGAATGGTCTGCTCAGACAGTCCAATGGCCAATTAACAAGCTAATTGATGTGGTTCAGAGGAGGGCATCGAACCAGCACAGTTTATAATTGCAGCCCGGACAAAAACAACATCAGCAGCAACAGCAATAGGCACTTTTACCTGGCCACTAAACACACTTGGTGGAGACTAATTGAGCAGTCATCTGGACATTAGCTTCTCATTAGATGCCAGACACCCATGTGGATGCTGTTGGGCCAATAAGCCTTTTCAGGGGACATGTAGTCTGTTTCCAAAGGAGTTTTACAAAACGGATAGAATAACGTTGAAAAGAACAAGGTTTAAATTTTGTTCCAACTTATGAGTAGATAATCTTCTCTTTAGCCTAATGTGGTAGTTTACTGAAACACTACTGCAAGCTTATTACAGTCATGAAAAAGTAATCTGACAGTCAATTTCTATAATCCCACAGTCTGAATTTAAATCTGCCTTTGTAAGTATCATCTCTGCTGGGAATCCACTTAAAGTAAAAACCATCTTTTGCCTTGGGCGCTTTCACTAGGCGTCCCTGGCGAGGAGCTCATACTTTTACTTATAAAAGTATGGTTGCATTTTGAAACACAAATGCAAGGTTTCTTACTGCATCGAAGTCAATCCACAACAAATCAGGTTATTAGCCATGCTTAACTGGAGTTATGTGAAGGTCACAATGCGTGGGTGGTTTGCTATCAGCTTTCTTATGTTTCTTCTGCTTTCTCTTATGTTTATATTATCTCTTTGTTCTCACCTCTCATCTTCACATATCTTTGTTTTTTTCCTCTGCAGGTGCAGCTTGTCTTGCTGCAGTGGGTAGCCTGGTTTTTGCGTATGAAGCAGCCTGGGGAGAATGACGACCCGGAGCGGCCCCCATGTGCTCCCCATCTGCGACGCTGCTCCTCAGGCTCCCAGAGTGGGAGCATCCCCAACCCTCCAGATCCCACCCTTCATCCGTTACACCCACAGAACCTGGCTCCTCTCCAAACAGGGCCCCTTCATGCAGGACACCCTCATCTCCACGCCCAATCCAGCACCAACAACAATGGGAACCTTCTTTACATGGGATTCCAGAGTATGGAGGACCCTTCAATGCTCTCGGAGTCTGTGCAGAGGAATAATGCCTCCACTGGTCTTCCAAGGGTGGCAGGGAGCCCACCTCCACACCTGCCATCTCAGTTCTGCAGCTCCCCACCACCTCCTACCCCTAATATGGATACTGTAGGTTGTCCCAGCACTGTCTCGAGTGGTGGGGGCTTTGGAGGTGGAACGGGAGGGATAGGAGGGTGCTCAGCTACGGGGATTGGAGACCCCCAGCTTCAGGCTATCCTGGAGGAGGTGCGTTACATGGCAGATCGTTTCCGGGAGCAGGATGAGACAGAGAGCATGATCGACCAGTGGAAATTTGCAGGTGCTGTAATCGACCGCTTATGCCTGGTGGCGTTCAGTGTTTTCAACATAATTTGCACCATTTCGATCCTCATGTCTGCTCCCAACTTTGCAGATGCTATTTCCAAGGACTTTGTTTGAAAGCTAAAAGGAAACAATGAGGAGGAGAAGCGTGAAGGAATGGATGAGGGGGAATTAAATATAGGATGAAAGATGGAGTGGGCCTGAATCCAAGGAAACCCAATTTCCTGTGGACTGTAGGCTCTGTGATTTGTGATTGCTAGGAACTGGGTAATGGAAGAGAAAAAAAAAACAAAAAACAAATGGTTTTCTTTGCAATACGTTCTGTTTTATAACTGAAATATAAGAAGAAAACAGATGAGAAAAAGGGTACAGAATGAAGTTAAAATGAGATTAGGGTGAGCAGGGTGCTTTATCAGATCCCTGACAAGGTGAAATGGATTGTGGTTAATTCAGAGACTTTCAACCAAAATTAAAGTAAAGATGAGTCAGAAAAAGAAAGCGAAGTCCGATGCAACCTCAAGTTAGAAAGCTCTTAAAGAAAGTGAGAGATTGAGAGACAGATGGATAGAAAAGGGCCAGATAAATAAGACAGACGCTTGGCTGTTTTATTTACTTGAGGAGGGAAGACAACCCCTCATTCCCACACGTTGAGAAAAGACTGAATTATTTAAAGTTGTGTGAGGAGGAGAGGATGGGGAGAGGAGAAAGAGACATTTATAAGGACAGACAACAAAGAGTGGCCGTGAAGGAACTTTATCCCTTGTGACTGTGGCAGAGTTGGGGCGGAGTATCCAGCTTGATGCTCAGATATACAAAGTGGACTGAAGATCAAGAATAACGCAGCAGAGAGACACAGAGGAGGATCTCATCTATTATTCAATCACATCTATCTAATGACCGTCAAATTGAAAGACCTCAGATAATCTTTAGGACGAATAAGCTTTTAAAAGACTCTTCTCGCAAACCACTTTAAATTTCAAAGGCCTTATCTCCTGGAGACGATTTCCAATCTGCAACAATCAGCAGAGATCAAAAGCTCCTGAGCAAAGGGCACAGC
>JANJYP010209620.1:0-11576 GCA_024605115.1 Rastrelliger brachysoma
ATTTTTTTTTGGTATATTTCAAATTGAGCCCTACATCCTGGTGGCTGAGTGCAAACACAGTGCATCTCATATACTTGCATAAAGTGGTGAAAAGAAAAGTATTGTACTTAAATACAGTTATGGACCTTACTTGAGTACTTTATATTTTTACTCATTCACCATATTTCTGCAGTACAAGTTACTTTCATTCAAGAAAATTTTTCATATGATCCCTTCTTGCAGCGACGTGGTTTTTCTAACTCATGTATGTGTCACTCAGAGGAGAATGCAGCTTTTATAATTACTTGATTTAATATCAATGACTGCTTGTTCTGCTCTATGGCAAAACATACATTCACCATACTGTGCCATAAATTCAGTGTCAGTTATATAAAGTTCCAGCATCTAAGCCGCTGAATGCTTATTTGAACCAGTGTGTGTGTGGTGGAGTAACCTGGCCGTTACTTCTATTGTGTTTACAGGACAGAAGCTGTTTTGATGTGAAAGGAAAAAACAGTGTAAGGCAGAACAGGAAGGAGGGTGATGCTCCTTAGGAAGAGATATGGAAAAGAAGGAGGATAAAAAAGTCACTTTCCAATCATGAGTTTTTCTCGGAACATTGAATTAAGCAGCGTGAACGGGTGGGGGCCTCGAGGGTCTGGGGGCGGCTGGCCGCAAAGATGCCTGAATGAAAGAGTTTGTTGTTTGATGCTTGGAGACGGAGATGAAAGGGGAGAGGGAGATGGCGAATTTGTCGGGCATCAGTCCCCTCTCCCATCGCCTTCTCACCCTGAGGCCCTCCCTCACTCTGCCCATGTGAGCTAGAGTTCAAATGCAGGGCCCACAGCTGCTCACATAGACTCATGAACACACACACACCCACACACATATATACATACATACAAACATATATACCTGGATAAGCACACAGGTGTCCACATGAAGTGTGTACTGAAACTAGAGTAGTAGAGAGGTCCTGCAATTGCAAGCATAATATGCAATTTCAGTCAGTGTCCATATAAGCTCAGATTTATTTTGCATTTTTAAACAAAACCTCAGTTAGAGTAATTGCATAGCAATAGCAATAGTGAAAATTATTATTATTATTCCAATGAACAGAGCCTGCAATAAGTTTATCTTTTGTGAAGCCCCTAATATTTTTGTAGTTACTGTGTCAGCAAACTTCAAGGTTGTACTTATAGATATTGTTGAATTTCTGGTGATGTTTCTGTTATTGTGTCCACCCTCTCTATCCTCCTCCTCCAGCAGTCAGTCAAAACAAAGTTCAGTGGATAATTTCAAATGAAGCTGCTGATTTCATACCTTGTAGTTGTTTGGATAATACTATTGCAGAGCTCGTATGTATCCTGATGCACAGACAGTGTTGAATACTTTGTCACATCAGTTTGACTGATGGGCATTTTTTTTACTTTCAGCATCTCTGACCCCATTATTCACATCCAGTCTTTAGTATCCAGACCAGAAATAATATTCCAACATTCCAACAGCATTGTAAGCCTTCAAATAATTAGGCCCAGCAAACAATGATGCTTTTGTCATGGTCAGCGGGAGATGTTTATCATTTACATTATGAGCTGCTGTACATGGATGCCACAAATATTACTCATTATTCATTCACCTTATTGAGATGTGGGTATATCAACATTAACACTGGCTGTAGAAGAGAGTATGAGATTAAAAAAACTGNTCAGCAAACAATGATGCTTTTGTCATGGTCAGCGGGAGATGTTTATCATTTACATTACGAGCTGCTGTACATGGATGCCACAAATATTACTCATTATTCATTCACCTTATTGAGATGTGGGTATATCAACCTTAACACTGGCTGTAGAAGAGAGTATGAGATTAAAAAAACTGCTTTTTACACTTGTCTCCTAGTGCAGACGAGATTTTTTTTTGTTCATTCTATACACAGTTTACACATGAAAAACTTACATTTAATGTCCTAAGGCCCAATATTCCCTATTATCTTTTCTCTAAGGATAAATGGAGTAAGGAGCTTACACAACACATTATAGGAGACTTTGACAGTGAGACCTGTTAAAGTCTTGATAATGAAAATTTAAGATTTAGTATTGCTTGAAAGCATCTGTGCATGTTTTGCTTTCATTTGCATTTCTGCCTTTCTACCTGTCTACTATTCAAGTTTACAATTGTTCAACATCAGCATCATTCTTCTCCCTTGGATTGCTCTCTTTGGTCAAAAATATTTTGAGAATCTGTAATCGTACACCCTTAATTCAGCAACAGGCAGACAGGTGAAGAAAAAGCACAGCCTCAAGATGGCTGAAGATTATGCGGGAGGAGTCACTGTCACTGATGAAAGAGATGCATGTCTGAAATGATCTTTTCCATGTCGAAATGTGTGGATAATGGCCTACACTGACTGTGAGAGAGGCTCAATGTTCTGGAGTGAAAGCGAAACTGATCCAAGCATAGCAGAATCAGAAGCAGCTGATTAATAAAAAAAAAAATTGGGCGAGAAAAAGGGAAAGAGAGAGAACAGGCAAGACACCGGGGGCACACAGATTGAGGGAATAAAGACAAAAGGGGAACAACAGGAAAGAGCTTGACAAGAGGTCACAGCAGTAACACAGAAATCAGTGGTGACAGAGGAAGAGGAATTGGAGGAGCGTAAACCCCAGGAGAGAGATAGAGCCACGGGAAGAGACGGGAAGATGATAGACGCACACTGGCACACACAGACACACACACATCCCATAATTAGCATGCTAACAGGCAGTTAAATGTCCCACACAAAGGCTCACTGTTGAGCCTCTGTTGCTCACTTCGGAGACAATGCACAATAGGAGTCAGTGGGAGCCCCCAAATCACCCTAATAGCTGATGTGGCCCAGCACGACTTCTCCTGTTTTGCCATTCCACCGATCATACTCATTCACTCACTCACTGACTAGCTAATGAAAAGCTCATAGCCTCCAGGCCTGCAGTTTCTGAGTAGCTTGCCCTTTCCTCCTCATTTTCCTCTTTTCAACTTTTTTCACCCAGCAACAGAAATGCCTCGCAAATTCTCCTGAAGTTCCAGAGGTCCAACTTGTGGATCGTCAGGGGTGCATGTGCATGACACCAGTATCAGATTGACAGAGAGATGGAGATATAATTAAAGGAAGAACAAAACAGGGACAATCATGAGAACTGAAAGGGGAAGTTTCTTATTAGTCCAACACAGGGTGATTTTAATATGATTAAGATGTGGGCAGAAAAAGGAGAGGAAGGAAATGATTTAATTATAGGATAGGAACATGTAATGACTGAAAAATGAAAATACTTGACACATTGATATAAGGGAAGTAACAAAAAAACCAACCCTGCTGTGAGTGCTTTGTGTGAAACTGATAGCCTTACCATGTTTAACTGCAGTAAATTATATTAAATCCTCACAAGCACCTCTGTGTGTTTCTGAATGTCCTTCCTTGCACATTTAAGAGAAGCTGATAGTGTGTCGATGCAGGTGATGAGTTTAGGTCTGTTGTCTGCTACCCCTCCGCTCCGCCCCCCTCCAACTCAAATTCCTCAGTGGTAAAACTGTCTTACTTTAAGGACTCTTTATTTCCTGGAATTGTAATGTAATTACTGCACAGAGTGGTAAAATTCCTCCAGCCTCCAGCAACCTATCAGGGAACATTGGCACTAATCACACAAATGGTGTCACACCAAGAAGAATTTTGCATTTCAAATTTGATAGTGACTTGAAATCAAACGTCTTTTGTCAGTATATAATATAGTATATGTTGTATAATAATAATGGGTAAATAATCAATATTCTATATTCTAAAATAATCAGTATTGTATAATAACAATATATTGTTTTGGGTCAATACAAATAGTATCCACATACTATAGAACTGTTATCATCTGGTGCATATCTACCTTTTTTGTTCTGTGAAACTCATCTTTGCATATTCCGATAAGACAATCTTTATCTGGAGACACCTGGCTGTTCCATGCTATTCAGGCCAATCCTTCTATGATTGGCCAGCAGGGGGCACTACTCTATTACTATTACTATTACTATTACTATTACTATTACTATTACTATTACTATTACCACTACTCTTATGCTGCATTACTTGTTAGCTGTTTATTTAACAGACCTTCCCGACAGTGATGGTAGTTACTTAGAAAATAGTTACCTCAAAATTATTGATACATTCAATCTGCTAACATTTGTAAAGTCTAGAAGTAAAGTATGAATCAAATATTTTATCACACGCCGGCAGAAGTGTCTTGTGCTCTTGTTCTATAGCAAAACTTCTCTCTAGCACCTCAATCATTAATGGTTGACGTAAAAGGCATTACCTGTGCACTAGCATGGGAATGCTGACACAGACACCAGATTAAAAACTCCAGTATACTGTGGAAAAAAAGATAAACTGTTATTGCAGTGAACTTGCTTGAGAAGAGCTTGAATGAGGCATTCATTTAGAGTCCCAAAACAGAGGTTCAAATGCTCAATTCATCATTTGGTAATCAAACAATTTGGAAGTATTCTTGCAAGTCATGAATTCAGTTGCAAACTAATCTGCCTCATGCATTGAAAAATAGCTACATTAATTTGTGCAGCAGTGGGAATCTTCACAGTTCAATGGTTTTTTGCCAAACTCTAGACAGAATATAAAGTTCTTCAAAGAATTCTTGTGTTGTCTTGTGTTCACAGAAGACTTCGTTCAAATATACAGGTAATCATCAGACTAGTTTGACATTTTGTTGTTGTTTTTTTATCAACATCTAAACTGTATCACAGTGTCTTCCAATTTTCCTTTGGCTCTCTTTCTTCTCTCTTGCACAGATGATCCATCACAGTGACAAACCAGAACGCTGTGAATCATTGCTCACATTAGAGGCCTTTGAACATTCATCAGTCACACTGACATTACGATATGTGGCACTTGTGGTGCTTTCTTACTGGTCATTAGACATAAACATGTGATATACAGGCGTTGAGCACTTTATTAGGAACACCTGTGCAATCTAATACGATGCAAAACAAACAGCTCTGCTGTAAATTCTACTTTTATGAAGCTTCTACATTTTCTTTTAAACATAAAGTAGAATTATCACCTTTCTGACAGTGTCAACAAAAACTGAACAGTATAAGCTTCATAAAAGTAGAATTTATGGCAGAGTTGTTGTGTTGGATTGCATTAGATTGCACAGGTGTTGCTAATAAAGCCCTCAGTGAGTGTAGATACAATATCCATTAGTTCTTCATTGTAAGTCTGCTGCTTGTAATTAATGTTACTTCAAACATTCCTTGTTTTGTCAAAAATTCTTGATGCTCCAGGACAAATATTGCTTACCTGAAGGACATAATGCAGATTGCAGTGCATGTTTACCTGGATTTTAATAGACTTCAAATTGCAAAAGTTGAAAACATAACCAACCAAACACAATGTGGTTCACCTTCTTCAGCAGCCTTCTTCACTATCATCTGCACTCCATCTTCAAGATGCAGTTTTTCATGACCTGACCTGAAATAAAGTTCAAGCCTCTCTTAAGAATATACTGTATATCAGGTCAAGATCAACATCATCCATATGCTGTATTTGAATTTATTAGAGCTGGTCATGGTTTGCAAGATAGTTTACAGGACTTGTGAAGTGACATGTCATGTGAAAATGTCTTGAGCTCTCTGGCACCACCATGTTGTCTCATGTGAGATGCCACACCCACTGCAATGCCCTCCAGTGTAAAAAAACACAAACAAAAAAGGAACAGTGTGTGCCCTTCCTCCTAACGCAGCCAATCTTTCCAGATATTCTGTCAAACAAACATTACTAATGGAGGCTAAAACTCATTGTGCCTTTTTGACAAAAGTCTCATTATATTATTGCTCTACATTCATTTAGATTCAGCATTGTGACTCAAAGTTCATGATCCTGGTTTGACTTTCTAGAGCTTCTACAGCACACCACTAGAGGGAACCCTTGGCTCAGTGTTTTCAGCTGAGGCCCTCCATAATTGAAATGTCTGCAGAGACATCTAGTGGCTGTACACGTGCACAGCAGCAGTTTCAACATCCACACAACTACATTAGAAGTTTGGAAAACTTCTAATTCCTGAAGTTTGGAAAATGACAAACAACCCAAATTATATAAATATTTATTTGCAACATCAAAAGGTATACAAGGAAAAATAAAGTGCTTCGTACTTAAGATTTCTTTTCAGCTTATTTCAATAAGAACAGTAGTTTAATAGTGCATGTTATCTCCTAGCAAGGGTTGGAAAATCATCAAGTTTATACAAAGCAGGAAGACTTAGCAGCGAAGGAAACAAAATACTTTGTCTTAATCACAAAATGGTATTAACATGCTTTCTGTATTCAAGTTGGCTCTTCTCCTATACAATTCAAAACCAAGATAAAACCTCCATGCACTGCCAGTCAAAGCTGTTAAGCATTGCATTTTTCAGATTTGTTGATTTGATTGCAAATTAAGTATACATTTGAATGAGATTGTATTTTAAAATCTCTTCTCCTTCTTACATTATTTTTTCCTTATTTTGGAATCATTTAAGTTGGTCTCCTTCAAGCAGAAAACTGCAATACTGTGCATGTGTTGTTTTAGTTTGATGTCAGTGGTGCTCAGTTGTAAAAAGGTGATGTCACTTCTGTCTGTGCACCAATCAAAAACTAGAGTTTAGTGTTTTAATCAGAATTTGATAGGTCATCTGTTTGCATATCTGGCAAACAACAAACCACTCCTATTGAACTATTGTTAAATATAATCTACAGATGACTTTACTGTTGAATCTTATCACCAAGTCAGAAATATTTAATTCAGTATAATTTAATAAAATAATTTAATATACTTTTAGGGTCATTTTAGTCTTAAATAATTAAGAGAAAATGCCAAGAAACTTTAAATATCTCGACAGTTTTACACCTAGAAATTGTGAAGTACTCTTATTAATTAAAGTAAATATATTCATACAGTGTAGTAGCCTTTGTTTGTTATGAGAGCCTAATTAGAGTCATCAAAATGTAGGTTATTTATAGGTTATAGTTATCTATAATGTACACATGCTTAACAATAAAAATCATATATACTGAAATAGTAGTTATTTGGCTGGCAGTGTATGTTTGTCAATAACACAGTTTACATGCACTTAATAACTTTCTGGGTAATTTGCAGTGAATATTTATACAATTTAAAATTTAAAATCTGCTGTTCCAATACACGCATATTCTCTACAGTCAATCTTTCTGTGACAGAGCCACGTTGACACAAAAAACACATCTCTTAAGCAATATAATCAGCAAAAACAAATTCACAAAAAAGAACAATAAAGTAAACATTTAAGAATGAGAGTTGCAGTATCATCAGAAACAGTGGGAACACTGTTCTGATAGCCTGTACTGTACGTCCAAAGGGTTTAAAGTTAAAAAATACATTCATTCAGCGTTTGTTAGTGTCAGTCCTTTGACAATGCCATTATTATGGTAATCACATATATTTCATAATCTATTTGATGTATTCTCTCTGTGAATGACGTTTCTTATTACTTTGTACAATCTGCTTCTTGCTAAACCAGCTGTTTTGATGCCCCCACATAAAGGCGGGTACATTTTTTTGTTTGATTTCATCTATTACATAACCATCATAGACAACTCACATAACAGTTTCACTAGACGTAATCCTCTCTGTCCCACTCCTGTGACTGTGCTCCTCAACCTTCATCCCTTTGTTTCCTGTTGTGCGTTACATTGGATTCATACCTTTCTACTATCAAAACAGTGGGTACTTAGGCTGCATGCACCTCAGTTTCCAAATAATAAGTCAGAGGCGCACTGTGCTTCACTTTCCAACTCATTGAAGCCACCTCTCAGTATTGTTTCTGTTATCACTGGCTGTCACCTCCACAAGAAACAAACTGAAGAAAAAAGTGACCCATAAAGTTAAAAAAAAAAAAGTCTAATCACTCTGCTTCATATTGATAAGACTAAAATAATAAGATTAATTACACTGTTTTCATTGAAACTCAGGGGTAGTGCTAAGTTAAATATTCTGTTTTGCTTTCAATATATTCATGTAAAAATATATTTTTAACAAGACATTTAAAATACAGTGATGCCTCCCTAAACCCAAAATTGCAGTAAATCAAGACATTTGTCAAAAAGTAATTTTCTTAAGGAATCTGAATATCACATCCAGAAAAATACTCTTTCTGCTACACTCAGTCATTGCACTTGGAATGGTCTTATTGGTATACTGCACAGCAAAACCAATAATCTCTCACTGATGCATACTAAAACACCTTAATTCTCAATGTCTTTTTTTTTTCAGAAAAATTTTCAATAAAGCAGCAAAAGTGCAGACACATAGCAGACTTTGCTGGGAACTACTGCAGGCATGATGAGCAATTATGTCCATGAAAAACATAGATATTATCCAGCATAAACTGTCCACTCCTTTATAAAACAGTGCATCTTGATCAAGCTCAGTGCTCTTCAAAAAGGAAGAGAATCACATCAAAACTGCTATTGCTTTCAGAAAATGTCTTGCTTACAGAAAAAAAATCTTGAAGTTAGTTTTCGGCTAAAATGTACATAGTCTAAAACATGACTCAAGTTTCTAGGCTTCTTCTGCTGTTGTGCTTTTCTTTGTTGTGCTTTTCTTTGCTTATGAAATCAAACTTAAAAGGGAATGAAAAGCCTGTCAGCCCATTTTTAGAGCTCCTTTGTCCTCCTGCAGTATCTGGTTGTTATGGCTCTTCAAGGAATGCAACTGAATCAGAGAAAAGTTATTTAGGAAAACAATTTCTTCTTTTGCTCAATTTGTAATCTCCATGAGAAGAAAATACAAACAAATATAAATGTAAAACACATAACACTGGCAAGGCAAAAGGGGTTTGAATTTCTGTACATTGAATCCAAAATTATACATCACCAAGAAATCTGTGAAACATGAAACTGAACGCTCCCCTCCCCTCTCCTCTTTAGATCTCTTGCTCACTCTTGTAGGTCAATGGATCGAGAGGAATGGCAGTCTGTAGGATATCAAACTCCATCTGGTTATTGTCCATGTCTAGAACACACATGACGTTGTGACTGCCCGATGTCACGGTCGCAGTGTCCTGAAACATATTTTGAAAGTCTACAGAAACTGAGGTCCTCCTCTCCTCTGCCTTCTCCTTCCCTACAAGTTGATTAGAGTCAAAGATGTCTTCCTCTTCCTCCCCACCACTCAATGCTACCTCATTCTCATAGCAGAAGGCGCCCAGCGACTGCGGCATCAAGTCTTTTGTGGATCTACATGTAGAGGCAGGGGTAGTAGGAGTAGAGGCCCGGCTTGCAGCCTCATCAAGCTCTTTGGCGCTGAGGTGGGGTGTCGATGGCACCTCATAAGTGTTGTGGAAGCGACCATAGTCTACCTTGTAGCAGTTCTTGTCCTCATAAATCACAGGCTCAAACCTGTGACCCCAGAAGATCTCTCTGGCAAGATAAGAGCTACGGAACTGGGTGGTCATAGCTGTGGCCTCCACCATCCCTTCCAAGATCACAGCAATCTCAAAGTCGTCAGTCTCCAGATCAGCTCGGCTTAAAGTGTACAAGGGACTGTCTTTATCTATCTCATGGATTATTACTAGTGGTGACACTAGAAAGAGCCTGTCTGTACCCTCATCATAACCCACATTGAGGTCCATCTGCTCCAAAGGGACAAACTCACCTTCAGCTGTGACATATGACCGTATGAGCTGGGCACGGACATGAGCTTCGACAATGTGGCTTCTCCGTAGGTTACCCACCCTCCACATGAGGCACAGCTTGCCATCACGCATGGCGATGACAGCATTTTTGGAGAACATAAGGGTCTGGTTCCTCTTCTTTGGCCTCGCCATTTTGGCCATGATGGTGCCAATCATGAAAGAGTCAATGATGCAACCTACAATTGACTGGATAACCACTGTGATCACAGCAATAGGACACTCCTCTGTAACACAGCGCCAACCATAACCAATGGTGGTTTGGGTCTCCATGGAGAACAAAAGTGCCCCAAGAAAGCCCTGCACATGAAGTATACAGGGCATCCTTTGTGTTGGCCCTCCAACTGTGTGTCCAGAAGAGGGTCCATGCATCCCTGACATTGCCAGACCATCGTTCTTCGCCATAGATTGCTCCTCAAAGTCCCCATGTGCCAGGGCGACAGTGTAAAAGATAATGCCAAAGAAAAGCCATGAGACCATGAAGCTTGTGCAGAATAAAAGCAGCAGGTATCTCCAGCGGATGTCCACACAGGTAGTGAAGATGTCAGCTAGGTACCGCTGCCTCTGGTCTTCCATGTTGGTGAATACAACATTACATTGGCCATTTTTCTTTACAAATCGGCTCCGTACGTGATCGGAGCCCCTAGTCAGAATCTTTCCGTTGTAGTTGGTCATCCCTCTTTGTCCCTTTGTGCTGAGCACAGCAGTGGAGGCTCCTGACCTCCTCCTACAATCCTCTGATTCTGTCTCGCAGGCTGAGTGTAGTTGAACTTTGGGAGATCTGTGGCCGTTATGGAGTCCCAAGTTAGAGATCTTCTGGCGTTCGTCTTCTGGCAAAATGTCTGACACAATACTGTACCTGTCAATAAACAAAGGGAAAGATTAGGATTCAAATATTAAACATGGTAATCAGTTAAGTGGCATAATTGATTCAAATACATTTAGTTAAACCCATGGGATTTAGCAACATTTAAGGAATGATTAGGTACTGTTAAGTGTGCAAAGGGTTAAGGTTGATAATCCTGCCAATATCTGTCTTTTATTAGACCTCTGCCAGCTCCTGTAGATACAAAGGAGGTTCAGTTCTGACATGTAAATACTGGCTATTAAATTAACACAATTGTTCATATGCAAATTTGTTTTTAAAATCATCAAACTGCTTCGCTAAATAATTTCCAGGAAGAAATACTGAGGACTTTGATTGGTTCTAAATTAGTTGAGATTTCACAAATCATGACTCTAGTTATACACCTTTAACATAAAATTTAAGGTGAGCACAGAAAAATGTTCACTCTTCAGCGGATGACTGTGAAAACAAACTCTGTGCAGTGAAGCTCAATCATTCAACTCAACAAGCAAGAAAAAATACCCCATTTTGAATAGAGGAGGACTACAGGTTTCTACATTAAAACTGCAGTGTTTACATCATAGGAAAAAATAAGGAACAGCAGGAAGACAGTTTATAGAGCCAGTAATCCTCTCATTGCTTGTGTACCTTCCGGTGTACCATTTGACACGCAAAGACACTCATCTCTAAAGTAGAGCGTTAGGAAGATCCATTCAGTCTGCCATACAATTTGAGGGAACTCTTCTTGGTGAATATAGTGGTTAAAAATATATTGCTACCTCTAAGTCACTAGAAATATACTTAAATTGACCAAACATCTAGTCACCTTAATAACCCTAACCTGTCTCTCTCCTTAACACGGATTACTAGTTGGGAAGGTGAGTTTAGTTTATCTATGTGAGAAGGATGATAGCTGTCAACACAGATTATAGGATTATATCTGAGTCAGTGTCAGTCACACGACCCATTTTGAGCTGGAGAAATGTATGTTACTGATGTTA